>MDKI01282269.1:0-11457 GCA_005239505.1 Nicotiana paniculata | reverse complement strand
TATATATATATATATATATATATATATATATATATATATATATATATATATACGTATGGGAGCAGGTTGTACGCTGCAACAATTGTTATATGCTACCTGATGATTGAGAGTGTTAAGTGTGAGCATTGACTTATGAGAGTAGAGTCACGAGTGACTGAGAGGCTTGCCCGAGAGGCTTTGTTGTGAGTGATACTGTGCCAGAGGGGCTTATATTTTATGAAACCAATGTTTTTTTTCACTCTTCTTTACAGTGAGCCTCTGATGATAAATGTTTTTATACGAGATTTTAAATGGAAACTGGAGTTTTATGAAATACTCGGAATGTAAATTCCTGACTTGATTTACTTATTTTCGCAGTCACTTATTATACGGATTTTCATGATTTATAAATGCTCGTCACTACACTCATATTTTTAGATACTTTGGTTACTTACTGAGTTGGCGTACTCACGTTACTCCTTGCACATTGTGTGAAGATTCAGATACCGGGGAACATCGATAGTTGAGCTACCCCATTTAGAGCATTGTTCGGAGATCGTGCGGTAGCTGCTCGGCGTCCGCAACCTACCCTTTCTCCTTCCTACTCTATCATTTGTACTTGACATTCCCAGATTTGTTGTAGTAGAGGATTGTATTAGACTGTATCACTTCTTAGATGCTTATGACGGTTGAATCCAGATATTAAGACTGTGCTTAGATGTTCTAATCATTTTTATTGCATTTGAAATGCTTAAGAAACAAAATTATTATGAAAATTGCGGATATTTGATGTATTAAATGGAAAATTATTTTTATCATTTACAGTGAATTGGCTAGCCTAGTATCACAATAGGCACCATCACGACCAGTTTAGTTTGGGGGTCGTGATAAGTTGGTATCAGAGTGCTAGGTTAAATATGACTCAACGGTTATGAGCAGGTTTAGTAGAGTCTTGCGGATCGGTACAGAGACGTCTGTACTTATCTTCGAGAGGCTACAGAACCCTTAGGAAAATACCATATTCTTGAATTCTTGTCATGTGAAACCATTCTATTCAGCCAAGAGCATAACTCTTGAATTCCTTCCATGTATTTGAACGCGCCCGAGAGCGCTTGGTATCAGCTGTGCATCGACGACTTGTGACTTCCATGGATGAGATGTGATTGTGGCATGTTGGTAATGGGCCAGTCTGGAGGACTTGAGGCCGGATTCATTCTGTGGCTTGAGTGCTGAGATTTCGTGTGTGGGCAACTATATTTGGGGACTTATATGTCTGTTGATGTCCTTATTGACGGGACTTTGTGGATGGATGCCTATGTGGTGAGTGTGATTTGATGATTAGATATGTTCAGACTGTGATTTGTGACAAAAGGAGTGGCTGGGAATGTGGCAAGGACTATGGAGTGTTTGATTTTTGTATCGATTTGGTATATGGCTTCGAGTTGTGAGTGTATTGGAAGACTTCTCATGTTGTTTAGTTGTGGAGCGAAGAAGATTTTTCTATTGAGTTATGAGTTCCTGGTGATGTCTTTTGGGCCAATCATTTCCCCAGTAGAGTTCGTGCATTTGATTAACGATGTATTCTAGCTGTATCAACACTCCTTTGTTATTGTATTCGTTGATGGCATCCTGGCGTATACGCGTAGCCAGGGGTAGCATATTCCTATATTTCATCACATTTTTCCTATTTTCTGGATATTCCCCGTGAGTCTTCAGTTACATCTAATCATGTGTCAACTTTGGTAGGCGATACTATTATTGTGGACTGTGTGTATCGGTCATGTGTGACATCTATTGGGATTCTGGAGACCCGAGTGGACCTACTGTTACTCAGCATGGTCGATTTTGATGTGATATTGGGCATGGACTGGTTGTCTCCGTGTCATGCCATTATTGATTGTCACGCCAAGACCGTGACCTTAGCTATGCCAAGTTGTCCGGGGGTTGAGTGGAGAGGTTCTTATGATTATGTGCCTAGCAGGGTGATTTCCTACATGAAGGCTCCGTGTATGGTTAAAAAGGGTTATTGATCGTATCTGGCTTTTGTGAGGGATGTCAGTGGTGAGACTCCCGCTATTGATTCGGTTCCTGTGGTCCGTGACTTTTCGGACGTGTTTTCTGCAGACCTGCCAGGCATGCCACCTGACAGGGACATTGATTTTAGTATTGAACCTGGTGACAAGCACTCAGTCTATTTCTATTCCACCTTATCGTATGGCACCAGCGGAGCTAAAGGAATTAAAGGAGCAGCTTTAGGGACTCCTGGATAGGGGGTTCATTCGGCCTAGTGTGTCACCTTGGGGTGCACCGGTGTTGTTTGTGAAGAAGAAGGATGGTTCTATGCTTATTTGTATTGATTAGCGGCAGCTGAACAGGGTTACAGTGAAGAATCGATATCCCTTGCCTCGTAGAGATGACTTGTGTGATCAATTGTAGGGTTCCAGGGTATTTTCCAAGATTGACTTGCGTTCCGGCTATCATCAGTTGAATATTTGGGGGCCAGACCTTCCGAAGACTGATTTCATGATTAAATATGGTCATTATGAGTTTCTAATTATACCATTCGGGTTGACTAATGCCCCAACAACCTTTATGCACTTGATGCACCGTGTATTCTGGCCTTATTTGGATTCTTTTTTCATTGTGTTTATTGACGACATCTTGGTGTATTCCCAATCCCGGGAGGATCATGAGCAGCATTAGAGTTGTTCTTCAGACCTTGAGGGAGAAGAGATTGTACGCAAAATTTTTGAAGTGTTAGTTCTGCCATCAGCGTCGGGTTCTTATACCGCATATTGTGATGCCTCGAGGGTAGGAGTTGTTTGTGTTTAGATGTAGGAGGATGTAGTGATTGCGTGATAGTTATGATATTCGGAAGTGTAGAGAGATATATCAGTTTGAGGCTAAGCCGGCAGGGGTATCTCATGCGGGTTGTCCTGGGGTATGTGATCTTTATGTTGTTCGCTAGTAAGTTCTCTTCTACCAGTAAATGATATATGTTGTAATTGAGTTTAGAACGATTGTGGAAGTTGGCATGACTATTTCAATGGTGAATGCGAGATTTGCAAATGACTTGAGCTGTTAGACGGGTTGTGTTATTATGGGCATTGTGAGTTATTGTTTGTCTTGATCGTTGGCTTTGAGCCGAGTGGGGGAGTCTGTTAATGATAAGTTGATTGCACGATTATGTGCTGTATTGGTTTCAGTTCGAGGTATATTGGAGGATCAGTTATGACGTGCAGAGGTGGAGTCTGGGGTGACTCGAGTAATGGAAATTCTTCGATACAGGTCGTAATGTACTATATTGGGTAAATGGGTTCTATTGAATGATTGAGTATTAGGGATGTGCTATGTATTCGAGCGGTGAAATTGAGATCAGATATAGTAATTCGTGCGCTTCATGGACTTCGAGACTGAGAGTTCTCATAAACAAGTTATTTTGTGGTGGAACTGTGAAGATGCGAGCAAAGCTAGTCGGATGTTAGTATGTACCGTGATTCAGTCATTGTGAACTTTTCAGTAACTTATCTATCTGGTGTGGGTGACCAGAGTTGATTCAGGGTTATTGGTAGGCCCGTATGAGTGTGTGTTCTGCACCGAGTCGGAATTGCTGACTCCGAATTTCTATTTTTGAGGAATGTACCATTTGATTGTGATTGAGTTTATTAATGTTCTGGGGTGATCTACGAGCTACCCTTCGGTGTTGCGAGGCGTGGTTATTGTTAGTTTTATGCACTTACGGTGTGGGTTTATTTGGACTTTATAGCGGGATCAGAGTAAGGTAAGTATTTGGGTATTTCGAGATTGAGGCGTATTGATTATGCACGATCTGATTCGTATGACATGGTATCATCCGGTTTCCCCATGGTTATGGCAATACACTTTGAGTATTTGATGTTGAATTTCAAACGGTTATTGATTTTGGGCAAGGTGGCTTATAATATTTCATGTGGACCAGCGTTTGGATGAGATCTCGCAGTGTAGTGGAGGTTATGTAGGGCTATGACCTTTGGTATTGGATTCGTGTGTATCAAGTTTTACGATGTGTGCCAGGATTTTAGCATGATTTTGTGATGGTAATTGTTAATGGCGGGATAATCCTCCCGTGTGAATCTTTCATAAAATTTGATTACTTTGGGATGTTTCTATTGAGTGCACGAGTAGTTGCACATGTTATGGCTTCGAATTTTATCGATGGGTCATGTCATCAGAGTGGCCGTGTTGGATGAGAAGAGGTCATTGGACCTAGAATGAATATTGTCAGAAGTGCCTACAACATAGTTGGAAGGATAAATATCGGGAGTCGGCTTAGAATCGGATATATTTCCAGTTTAGGAAGGGGGAGCTTCATGTCTGACTGATCAGACGAATGGTTTTAGTTTCTACGTGTTTCTTTCATCATCGGCAGTATATGAAAGTGTTAGAGCGAGGCATTTCCTGATAAGAGGTTATGTACCGGTATTAAGTTGTTCTGAGCAGTTATTGTGGTTAAGAGTTATCGCCATAAGTGTTTGAGTCATGCGGTGTATTATGTGATTTCATCTGAGGTGCGTATATGGCTTGATCCAACATGTTCATACCTGTCCAGTTTATAGTTATGGAATTTTGATCTTGTATATTACTTCAGAAGTGGAAATTTGGTTCTAAGGTTTATGGGTCAGGTTGGATTTCGAAATTTCAACTGTGTTGTGCTATTGGACCTAGGGTGACGTGGGATCACCCTCGGGTATGTGCATGGCGAGGTTACGCGACAGTTTGATGGTGTTGGAGAACAACCCCTGGCACGTTCGAGGACGAACGTATGTTTAAGTGGGGGAGGATGTAACGACCCGGTCGGTCGTTCCAAGAGTTTAGCCCTGTTTTCCCGGTTTCTGCTTCACTATGTGGTTCAGCTTCATTACGTTGTGTTGGATTGGTTGGCTCGGGATCAGAGCGATCTTTGGAGAGAAATGAGTCACTTAGTCTCTTATCTTGGTTCAATAGTGGAAAAAGTCAACCGGAAGTTGACTTATTGGTAAACGACCTCGGATTGCGTATTTTATGGTTCATATAGCTTCGTTGGGTGATTTGGGACTTAGGAGTGTGTTCGGAATGAAGTTTGGATATCCGGTGTAGAATTAGGCTTGAATTGGCAAAAGTTAGTTTTTGGCGATTTACGGTCGACAGGGGAAAATAGGCTACCGGGATTGGAATGGAATTCCGACAGTTGGAGCAGGTTTGTAATGTCATTTTGGATATGTGTGCAAATTTTCAGGTCAATCGGATGTGTTTGGATGGTTTCGGCATCTTTTGCGAAATTTAGAAATTTCAAAGTTCATGGGCTTGAATTTGATGTGATTTTGGTGTTTTTGCATTGTTTTTGGTGTTTTGAAGACTCGACTAAGTTTTGATGATGTTATGGGATATGTTGGTAGGTTTGGTTGAGGGCCTGAGGGCCTCGGGTTTATTTCGGATGCTCAAACGGACATTTTTGGTCTTTGGGATATTGCTGTTTTTTTTGGTGTTTTAGCAGCAGTGATTGTTCATTGCGATCACGTGAGTTCATCCGCGATCGCGTATAGTAAGTTAAGTCCAGGTGGATTTTTTGAATTGCGATCGCGTATGTAGGAGTGAGATCGCGTAATGTGAGCAGTCTTGGTCACTGTGTTCACATGGTGATGGTTGCGTTCGCATAGTAGAGTTGGAGTGGCAGTGTGGTGCTGGAATTTGCTCTATGCGATCGCATAGAGCTGGTCGCGATCGCATAGTTGTGAGAAGTGGTTCTTCGCGATTACATAGGTGTCTCTGCGATCACATAGGGTTAGTTTTGTTGGGCAGCATTTTGTTCTTCACGATCGCGTGCCTTCTTTCACGATCGCACAGGGTAAAAGTCTGGGCAGACAGTTCAAGTTCTAATTTCGGGGGTTCTTGGCCATAACTCATTTTGCCATTTGAGAGCTCGGGTGAAGGAGATTTTGGACGAGATTTTCAGTGGGATTCTTGTAGTAAGTGTTCTTCAACCATTTTTGGTTCAATTTCATGAATTTGTCTTGATTTTCACCATGCAATTTGAGGAATTAAGTAGAAAATTTGGGAAAAATGGGAGGAAGAATTTGGAAATTCTTTTGGTGATTTGAGTGGGAAATTGTGTTATGATTTTGATGTTCTTGGTATGTACGGACCCGTGGGAGGATAAGGATTCTTGTGATTTAATTTTTATTGGATTCCGAGACATGGGCTCGGGGGTCGAATTTGGCAAATTTCGAGAATTGTGTTAAAATTTATATCTTTCGATCGGGTTTTGTTTCGTTATTGTATATTGATGACGTTAATCTGGTTTTGGGTAGATTCGAAGCTTTTGGGAGCCAATTCGAGGGGCAAGAGCATCATAGAGTAGTTTTTGGGCTGTTTTGAGGTAAGTAACGATTGTAACTCTAAACCTGAGGGTATGACACCCCGTTATTTGATATTGTTGTGGTAAATAAGGTGACGCACATGCTAGGTGACGAGCGTGGGGGCGTGCACTGATAGGGATTGTGACTTGGTCCATCCCGTATCGACTATTAAGCCGCGTATTCGATTTGAAACCTTATGATATCCTGTATTTTAGAAATTTATACTTGTTTATGGGCTGTGAGTCATGTTTGGGGCCTCGTGCCGACCTGTTTACACCCTCAGGGGTATTTTCCATGATTGGGCCCTTGTGCCGACCTATTTAGACCCTCAGAGGTACTTTTACACTATTCTTACACTATCCTAATAGAACAATTGTGAACTCAGTCATGTTCTTGACTTGTTGTTATTTTCACTGTTATCATACTGCTTTGAAAACTCTGAAACGTATTTTGGGCTGAGACCCGTGAGTTGAGACGAATTTCCAATGTGGCGTGTGAGGGTGACCGTGTCAGGCCGAGAGCCGAGTATGTGAGGATGGCTATGGATCGGGCTGCACGCCGTAGCAATATATATGTGTTAGGCCGAGCGCCGAGTATATGAGGGCAGTTATGAGTATATATGTAGTGAGGCCGAGAGCCGAGTATGTGAGAATGAGGGCAGTTAGGGTACGTATGTAATGAGGCTGAGGGCCGAGTATGAGAGGTTAGTTATGGATCGGGCTTCCCGCTGCAGCAGTATATATATATATATATATATATATTATATGTGGATCGGGCTGCACGCCGCAGCAATATATACATTATATATGTGGATCGGGCTGCAGACCGCAACAATATATATATATCGGATCGGGCTGCACGCTGCAACAATATAGCGCTTGGGCTGAAGGAGCCCCTCCAGGAGTCTATACATCCCAGTGAGCGCAATCGACTATTATATGGATCGGGCTGCACGCCGCAACAAAATACATTATATATGGATTGGGCTGCGCGCTGCAGATATATATATATATATACATATATATATATATATACATATATATATATACATATATATATATATATATATATATATATGTATGTATATACGTATGGGAGCGGGTTGTATGCCGCAACAGTTGTTATATGGTACCTGATGAGTGAGAGTGTTGAGTGTGAGCATTGACTTATGAGAGTAGAGTCACGAGTGACTAAGAGGCTTGCCCCTGAGGCTTTGTGGTGAGTGATACTGTGCCCGAGGGGCTTATATTTTATGAAACCACTATTTTTTTCACTCCTCTTTACACTGAGCCTCTGATGATAAATGTTTTTATACGAGATTTTTAAATGGAAACTGGAGTTGTATGAAATACTCGGAAATGTTAATACTTGACTTGATTTACTTATTTTCACAGTCACTTATTATACGGATTTTCATGATTTATAAATGCTCGTCACTAAACTCATGTTTTTAGATACTTTGGTTACTTACTGAGTTGGCGTAGTCATGTTACTCCCTGCACCTTGTGTGCAGATTCAGGTACCGGGGCAGAGCGATAGTTGAGCTACCCCATTTGGAGCATTGTTCGGAGATCGTGAGGTAGCTGCTCGGCGTCCGCAGCCTACCTTTTCTCCTTCCTACTCTATCATTTGTACTTTACATTTCTAGATTTGTTGTAGTAGAGGATTTGTATTAGACTGTATCACTTCTTAAATGCTCATGACGGTTGACTCCAGATATTAGGATTGTGCTTAGATGTTCTAATCATTTTTATTGCATTTGAAATGCTTAAGAAACAGAATTATTATGAAAATTGCGGATATTTGATGTATTAAATAGAAAATTATTTTTATCATTTACAGTGAATTGGCTAGCCTAGTATCACAATAGACGCCATCACGACCAGTTTAGTTTGGGGGTCGTGACATGACAAGTAAGGGGTACAATAAGTGCTAATAACGTCAAATAAAGTATGTAAGAGCAGATTAACAATAAGAGACATAATACATCAGGACAATTCAATTAAAGTCATGGAAAGAGTCTAGATAAGCTAAACCTGTCAAATACCACATATAACCCATGTACCCACTCGTCACCTTGCGTACACGGGTTTCACTTAACAAAAATAGCACAATCAACTTGAATCCTAAGGGGTAGTTTTTTCCACAAAAATTTAGGCAAGACACTTACCTCGAAGAAACTAAACCGATACTCTAAAATGATCCTCTCATGTGAAACAATATCCGGACGTATCAAATCTAACCAAAATAACTTCATTTATAAAAGTCTCATTTGTTATCGTGGGATTCTTGACTCGACATGGAGTTCTTGATCCTTTTTGTCTAAGAGTAGTATATGCATTTTTGAAGATCTCATTCAATACTGCTTGAAGTGTTTTATGCTTGATATGAGCAATACAATGACTGAGTTGAGATTGCGGTAAATAATGTCGGAATACTCATAGAAATTTGTCTCCCAAAGCAATCGATTGTTTGAATCACTTCTTAAAATGTCAAGTCGGATTGACTAATCTTCAAGTATAAGTGATCTCCCTAGTATTTGAGTTTTGAGGTATGAGAATTCAAACACTAGAATCATAATTTGACAGTCCATAGTTTAATAATCTCGGATAGGATAGCCAGTTCCATTGTTGATGGACTTTCAAATGGTCCTTGTCACATCTCCTTTTTCCACTACCCTCCGGATTGATGAAGGGTAGTAAGGGAGTTTTTCCACTTTAAGTGACATTATTCAGATTTGGGATTTATTTTAGTTTTCAGAGTCGCCACCCGAATTTTTGACGATGTTCCGGGACACCGTTTTATTGAAATCCCAAACCGAGGAAATTTTGACTCTGTTTTAAGTTGTCTGCGACCAGAAATTCGAGTAAGGAATTCTGTTAACCCGGGAGAAGGTGTTAGGCATTCCCGAGTTCCGTGGTTCTAGCACGGTCGCTTAACTATTAATATTTGGCCTAATTATCTGATTAATTACATATTTTAAACCTATTGTGCTTTTTATCCTTTTCACTATTTAGCCGCTTTTTAATATTTATGGAATTATTTTAATACAAGTCGCGATGATGCGCACTTGTTATTTTTGGACACGTTGCAAACCGCGCCACATGAAATGTACCCGCGATTTACAACAATGCTTATTTTAATTAATGTTTTGAGTTAGAGTCGGGGACATGAGTTGCCACACCCGAGTGTAGATTACATAATCATGACTATGCCACGGAAGTCGTACCCATAATCACGATGTTTATTTATTATTAATCGCGCCTAAAGCAAAACTACGAATTTTTATGATTTATTTTCCTAAACTACTTTGAAATCACAAATTACAAATTAGCTATTGTATCAATTTCAATGCCCCCAAGGAAAGCAACTTAATTCTAAACAGAAACTACGTAAACATAAGAATGTTCACAACTTATTATGAAATGAACCCCTAAAAAGACAACTGCTGAAAACCCACTTTTAGAGCAATTAACCAATTTGTCATGAATATTACTTTAACAAAATAAATGACTAAGAATTAATCAAATCAAACATCACTGACAAATTCATATATGCTTCCAAAGATAATTATTTAAATGACAGATCTCAACAATGATTTTTTATATCAAAACCGTAGTGTATCATATAACTAAACAAACCGTAAAAATAACAAAACAGGAAGCTCATATAACTCTTAACACATAAATCACACACAACTAATAAAAGAAATGAGTGAGAGAGTTAACCTTTCATATTGAGAAATTTTTCTTTAAATATTACATCTGCACCTCCCAAGTTGAAGAAACACATAAACTTGAAACCAAACTTCAATGCCAAGACCGACGGACCGGGGTTGTGAGCGAGAACCTCGAATGACTTCGAACTTGCCGGAAAAACTCAAATTTCGACGGTGAAGAAGACCAAACTGCTGTGATTATGGAGGTTTGAAGGCTGATTTTTTGACTGATAAAGGCTGGTTTTAGATCTGGGTCTTTGCTGAAGAAGAAGGTTGCGTTTTCTTTTTTTTTTTTTTTTTTGGTGAAGGGAAGTCCGATTTTTCCTTTCTCTGTTTCTTGCTATTTTTTTTTAGCCTTTTTTTTGTATCATCTCATAATATCCAACCCCAATCTCAAAATATATGGCAAGCTTAGTTCAATGTTAAATTTTAGTCTAATCTCCTTTAAATATAAAACAGTACCCCAATCTCAACACAAGTCAATCTACAGATAATCCAATCTCATATTCAAGTCTTTATTTTCAATCTTTTAAGTAATGTCAAGTCCAGTATTTCATGTTGATTATGTTAGTAACGAACTAAACAACTAATTTCACACAGTTGCTAAGACAAAATTCATAAAAAAAACATTCCAAATTCACAAATAAGATAATGAAAGAAGATCAAACCACATATGGGATGAGAGTAGAAACTGAAATCTGACAGGAAACTAAAATCTGACCGGATCTCCGGCGAACCAAAATCTAACGGGAAACTGAAAACAGTGGCGGAACCTTGAGCCATGAACCTCGGCGGCAACCTTGACGGACTCGACCCCTTCACTGACTCATAGAGAAAATGTCGCGAGGGCGAATGCGCTGAGATTTTCTGATGTTTTGGAGTGGTTTTTCTGTGCAAAAGGGAGCTGTTGCTGCTGTTTTCGGTGAGTTTTGGTGGTGAGGATATGGCCGTCGTTTCTCTGTTGTCAAGGGGGGAGGTCCTCCTAGATTGTGTGTATGTAGAAGAAGGCTCTTAGGTCTTTTTTATATTAGGGGTCTTCTAGGTTAAGGAGTATGGACTTAGGAATTGTGGGCTTGGTCCATGTCTTGTTAGGTTTTAAATTTAGGCTACGAAGACTACAATGATATAATGTATTTATAAATATGTAAAAATTAGTCTTAATTGACTTTAATAAATTATTATATTTAAAAATAAAACTAAGAATTAAAATTGAAACTATAATTTTCTTTTTTTTGGTATTTTTAAAAGATTATATAAAAAATAAAAATCATACTAAAATAGTATGACTACAAAGTGAATCTATTTTTTTATAATTTTAGTTTTTTGTGATAAAATAAAGTAAAAACTAGTTAAAATAGCAATATTAGACCTAAACTAAATATTAAA
>ML340981.1:0-24298 GCA_005239505.1 Nicotiana paniculata | reverse complement strand
CAGTAATTGGCACCAAGTGGGTCTTCAAGAACAAGCTCGATGAGGATGGAACTGTTACAAGGAGTAAGGAAAGATTAGTTGTTCAAGGATATAGTCAAGAAGAAGTAATTGACTATGATGAGACCTTTGCCCCTATGGAAAGACTGGAGGCAATCAGACTTCTTATAGCGTTTGCTGCACACATGGAATTCACTCTTCATCAGATGGATATTAAGAGTGCCTTTCTAAATGGCTATCTAAAGGAAGATGTATTTGTCAATCAGCCCCCATGTTTTGAAAGCAAGGAGTCACCTGACCACGTATACAAACTCTACAAGGATCTATATGGTCTCAAACAGGACCAAGAGCTTAGTACGAACGATTATCAAAATTCCTTCTAGAACATGGGTACAAACGAGGCAAAATTGATAGTACCTTGTTCTTAAGGGAAAAGGGTAAGGATCTCCTAGTTGTGCAAATATATATGGATAATATCATATTTGGGGTGACTTCTGAAAAATTGAGCAATATGCTAATGGGAAGTGGGTTTGAGATGAGTATGATGGGTGAGCTAAACTTTTTCTTAGTCTTGCAAATTAAGCAAAACCCAAATGGAACAATGACCCACCAATAAAAGTATGTGAAAGAATTGCTCAAGAAGTTTAAAATGGAAGACTCAAAAGAAATAGACACTCCCATAGACACAACTACAAAATTGGATGTGGATGAACCTGGTTCATCTGTTGATCAGAAGCTATATAGAGGGATGATTGGGTCTCTATTGTATCTCACTGCCAGCAGATCTGATATTGTGTTCAGCGTGGGAATGTGTGCTAGGTTTAAGGCAAATCCAAAGGAGTCCCACCTCACTGCAGTAAAGAGAATTTTGAGATATTTGAAAGGCACCACTGATTTATGCCTTTGGTATCCTAAAGGTAGTAATTTCGACCTTGTAGGATATGCTGATGCTGATTATGCAGGATTCCTGGTTGACAGGAAAAGTACTTCAGGTATGGCTTACTTTTTGGGTTCATGCCTTGTGTCTTGGACTACCAAGAAACAAAATTCAGTAGCCTTGTCTACTGCTGAGGCTGAATATGTGGCTGCAGCCTCATGCTGTGCCCAGTTGTTATGGATCAAACAACAACTCATGGACTTTGGTATTAATGTGGGATGCATTCCTATTTTTTATGATAACACTAGTGCTATTAGTATGACGAAGAACCTGGTTCATCACAAAAGGACTAAGCACATAGATATTAGACACCATTTCCTAAGGGATAACTATGAAAAAGGAATGATCTCAATAGAATTTTGTGCTACTGATCATCAAATTGCTGATATATTCACTAAAGCACTTAGTAGAGAGCATTTTAATTAGGTACTTAATCAGATTAATAATTGCTCAGCATCATGTCTTTATTACCATATATTGTGCCATGTATTAATATGATTCCCTGGATACTAATAATGTTTATCTATCTTTGTAAATTGAGGCAATTTAAAGATTTCTAACAGGATGAACCTGGTTCATCTATGCTGATTCATCTGACTGACAAGGTACGTACTCTTCTCCATATAGTAATTCAATTACAGTGACACATGAGCAGGATTCTATCTATATTTGGTTCATTCCTAAGTCTTTGTACCAATCTATAAATGAACTCGTTCCAAGGAGTCACATCAACACTCAATTAGCCTAGAAATAGGGAACTCTCAACCGTCAAATCAATGACACTCCTACAACTATTAGACTTCCACTTGAATCAAATTTTATCCGTTGTAAAATTAATGGCCATATCTTATAAAAGGAAATCATTACTCCTCTCTTCATAAATCTACTCTCAAACCAAGTTTAACTCATACTACACAACCCAAAACTTGCAACTCGTCCTTTTCTCCTAACAAAGCATAAAAATGTCTTCACCTCCACCAGCTTCTTCGTCTAATTCCTCACCAAATCGTGATTCCGATGAAGGACATTCTGAATTTGTCTCCAATTCTCCATCTGTTTACAGCTCCAAATCACCAGAAATTCCATCATCCCCTGAAAACATACCATTCTTGAACCCACTCCAAACCCTACTCCTGCCCCCAAGAATCGTCGTGTTAAAGCTCTTGCCCGGAAATCTGTTGCTTCTGGGGTTAGGGAAAAATTCTTGGAGGACCTTATTAAAGATACAAAAGTACTAAGTCAGATTCATCCATCGAATCATTTAAATTAGCTAATGAGGAAGAAGCACCTGGTTCAACCAGTTCTGAAAAAAGTAATCTTGAAATTGATTCTGAACTTACTTCTGCTGATAAAAGATTCGTGTTGGTAGGGTCTGTTATTGATGTCGAAATATCTGGAAGGAAGAAGGGTGGGAGAAAAAAAAGAATTCTTGAGAGAGAGGGAGAAGAAGATGCGAGGGGATCTAGGGAGGATGGTGCCACGCTGGTTATTTGTGGTCCCATTCCTGAAACTATGGGAGAAAAAGTCGCTGATTTAGGGGGAAGCATAGTTGAGGAAGCTGCAGCAGGTCTTCAAGTCTGAAGAAAGGTACAAATGAACTTGGTTCATCGGGGGAAGAAACATTGGTTGAAAGGTTGAAAAAACTGGGGGAGTCTTATAACCCCAAGAGAAGAAGGAGTCAGAAACCCAAGAAGGCAACTCACCCAGTTACTTCAAAGAAAAGGAAAATTTCTGAAGTTGCTGATGTTTCTGCTCCAAAAGTTAGAGCTACTTGTAGCACTGTGAGAGAAGAAGAAGAAGAGAAATTAGAAAAGGCTCTGAAGGAGAGCAAGAAGAAGAGGGCAGCAAAAAATCAAAAGTTGGAGAGCATGTTGAGGTTATTGAGATTGAAGAGACTGGGTTGGACCTAGTCCAACAGGAGGAGCAACCTGCTCCAGGCGTGGCTGAGACACCAAAACCCACAAAGGCTAAGGCTTCTTCAAAGAAGTCAGCTAGGATGTCTGTCGCACCAACAAGATCTGTTAAGAAGACCAGGGCCAAGCCAAAGAGAGTGAAAGTTGTTTATGATGATGATGCAGACTGGAGTGGAGAGGAGGAGAATGAAATTGGAGTGGTGACTGACAGAGTTACCATGTTTGGAAAAAGAACAATACTAAAAGGTAAGCTGGTGAAGGATTTAGAGAAGCCTGGTATGCAATATCTAATGAAAACTCTGGAGGTGCAAGGCTAGAAGGACCTGGTCCTTCGCATGGAAGGCAGGCTGGCAGGAGCTGAGTTGGTAGAGTTTATGGGGAATGCTAGTGTCAAGGAAGGCAGGTTCACATCTATGGTAAAAGGAATTGAGGTTTCCTTTGATGTTAAAGAACTGGGTGTTATTCTTAACATACCAGTTGAGGGCTATGAGGACTATACAAGGCAGAGATGGCCTTGTCTAGATGGGATGGCCTCAGCCATCGACATCACCAGGTTCTTTAGTGATAGTGAGAAGGAGATTGAACGCAGGCCGGTTTACAAGAGTGAGATGAAGCCCGAGCACACGCTACTCTTTGAGTTCGTCATCAAGTGCCTATTGCCTAGACAAGAAAGAAGGCACATGACAAATTATATGGATCTTACTTTGATGGAATGCTTGTACAGGGGAAAGCAAATTAATTGGCCAGCTTTTATCATCCAACTCTTTGACAAAGTGGTGAACGGAACCAAAGCACACGCAATTCCTTATGGCTCCATTCTGACAGCCGTGCTTGCACATTTTGGGGTTCCTGTAAGGAAGGCTGAGATGGCTATGGCCAAAGATTATTTTAGGAAGGAAACTTCGCTTACATGTGACTACAATGTCAATGTTCCTGTGGATAAACCTGGTTCATCTAGGAAGCAACCAGTCAACAGCAAAGTTAGAACTTTGGTGCAAGAAAACGATATTAAGGATATGGAGATCCTTCGTTTGAAGTCTCGTGTGATTGAGGTTGAAGAAGAGCGGGATGCTCTTAGAGATGAATCAGCAAAGGACAAAGGAAAGAACAAGGGTGTTCTTCAGCAGATGTTGTCTCTCCTACAATCCAAGAACAGAACCTCCACTGCACCTTCCCATCCTTAGGATTCTCAGAGCTTCCATAACCCATCTTAAGACCAGTTCTCAGTTTCAGTTCTTTTTACTCTTTTTTGTTTTTGCTCATGGTTGGTTTGTTTTTGCTTTGTTGTATGGTGGTTGATTATCGTTACTTATCAATGAATTTTTCTTTTAGTTATTGACTTGTCTAAATTTCTGAGTTAGCTAACATTTATTGGTTTCTTGTGTTGATTAATCATGATTTGCACCTGCAGTTGCCTCAATGGCCATGAGTAATAATTAATAAAACTGGTAAGTATGTCATTTTGCAAACTTTTCGATGATGCCAAAAGGGGGAAGATAGGTTTGTGCTGAACTTTTCAAAAATATTTTTAAAGTTTAAAGTGATATTTACAACCTAATGAACCTGGATTCTCTATGATTAATGCTTAAAACAATACAAATTTCTTTGAAGTGTATACATGATTAAGCACAGAGTTTTTCATCATCAAAAAGGGGGAATTTGTTGAACCATGTCACTGCATAGTTTTGAAGATTGACAAAAGGCTGACCAGTTAAACCAGGTCCATCAGAGCACACAGCTTGAACTAACAAGCTGGCACATGAACTGTATATGCTTAGGAGATGTTTTGAATATGAAATATCAATGAACCAAGAGATTGTCTCCTAATGCGAAAAGGTTGCAAACTGATCTGATTAATTGAAGTCGAATTCAGCAAGGAAAGTAACAAAAGAAAGGAAGTTGAGTTTGGTTCGAATTGGTTCACCCAGGTAGAGTTGAACTAGAATTGGAAGACAAGCTCAACGACTGAATCTATAAATACTTGATGTATTTCTGCTGGAATTCAACACGCACAAAGCTGAAGTGAATCAACGTCTGAAAGAAAAATTCCCAGAGTTATTTTTGCTAGCAGAATCATTGTGCGATGCAAAGGCTACAGTTCAACTAGAAGAACCAGTTCCATCTGATTGATTATTGAGTCTAGTTGATTGTAGTAGGAGTTTTTAATATTGTATCTTTCAGCTTTCATAGAAGCAATTGTAATAGGTATGTATTGTTCAAGTTAGATTTAACTTGAGGTGTGTAGAAATTAGCTAGGGGCTAGTTACTACAAAGGGATTAGAGTTAGTCATAGGATTACAAAAGAGTTTATTTTGTAAGTCCGTTTGGCTCAGAGTTTTAGTGAAGAGTTGAGCAAATCCTACTGAGGAGTAGGTCGTGGTTTTTTCACCTTTTAAGCTAGGTATTTTCCACGTAAAAATCTCTGTGTTTTTACTTTACTGCTTCTTATTATTCCAAAATAGTAGTAGTTGGAACACCAAGAAGAACCAGGTTCTTCTACTGAGACAGCACTTGAAAATTGGGTACCACACAAAGTAACCTATCTTCTTGTGTGGTATTGAAGTCTAAAACATCAAAGGGTCATGATATCTGATTAGTAATTAACAAGAGAGGAAGAGTTTTATCGTTTTTAGACTTGTACTAGGGGTGAGGCTCTCCTACTGGATAAAGGGGAATTTTTTATTTGATAAGATATATTGTAACATGAAAACCAAGGCAATACAAATTTATTTTTCTGCATTCTAGCTATTGCAAAGTTCTTATTTTACTGTTGTTCTTCATAAAAATTTGGCTTCGAACCGAGGGTCCGACCGAGGGAAAAACTACTGTCAAGCCTAAATACGAGCCAGGCCATAACATTACAATTGGTGTAATTATTCATTTTATCTTTAACTCGTTTATCTAACATTCTTGATTATTTGTATTCAATAAATCCACATATCCTTAAAACCGCATACAAATTTAATTGCTATCCGCTTATAGGGTAAACAATTTGGCGCCCACCGTGGGGCTAAGAATAATAGTGGTGGTTTGTCACAAATCTCCATAACACACTCTATTTTATGATTGTTCTTTAAAGTCTAAATCTCAAGTCAGCTTAAAAATGTCAAAGTCTCGGTCTACCCATTTGAATATTGAGGTTGAGTCTAGACATCATGACAAAAAAACAATCTGGTTCCTAGCAACGGAGTCCCAGTCACCAATTCACAGGTTGCTATCGACGTCAATCTGCCAACTAATCCTGAAATCAGCGTTCGTAGAGGTCCCCGACCAACAATTCGAGAAACGCCCGAGGGGGATGGTGATGGGGTAAGCTTGAGGCTAATCTTCATAATGTTGCAGGCTCAACAGGCTATGATATAGCAGCTACAGATTCGTTGCCACGCCCCTGTAAGGGTCGACGGTCCCAGAAGAACACCCAAAGAAACGAACAAACCACCGAGAGGTCGTGTGAAGCTGAGCCCGGGGTCAACCCATAGATAATGAAAATGCTTGAAGCATTGACGAAGCGGGTGGAATCAGGTGAGAAGCTGGAACATATAATTCCAGGGTCGATCAAATCCCGGGAGCACCCCCAATATTAAAAGGACCAGATTCCAAGACATTTGTCCAAAAGCCCTTCCCTTCAAACACGGCACCAAATCCAATCCCGATGATGTTTCATACGCCCGATATTCTGAAATGTAAAGGAACCACGTATCTGAATGAGCATGTGACCTCCTACACATGCACTATCAAAGACAACAAGTTGGAGGATTATAAAATCAAGTCGGTGTTACCAAACAAGTCCGGGGAGACTATGTCAAAAGGAGCAATGATATGGTACCACAACTTATCCCCAAATTTCTTTGACTCGTTTGCTATGATTGCAGATGATTTTGTGAAGGATCATGATGGGGCCATTAAGGTCGAGAATAGAAATCAGACCTTTTCAATGTTAAACGAAGAGATAACGAGATGCTAAGGGAGTTCGTGTCAAGGTTCCAAATGGAACGGATGGACCTGCCCCCAGTTGCAGATGATTGGGTCGTTCAGGCATTTACTAAAGGACTTAACCCCGGAAGCTCCTTGGCTTCAATGCAGCTTAAATAAAATTTTGTAGAGTACTCGCCGATAACTTGGGCCGACGAAGCACCAGTCAAAAGTTAGAGTCGAGGATGACCAACTCGGAGCCCCTTCTGGGTCCGTTATCCCATCAGAGCCGACGACAGGTCTAAGAGAGTTGTCGACCATGAATCAAGGCCGTTCCAGATCGGTATCAACCATACAACGCAAATCAAAAAGGAAACGAGTCCGGGCATAACCCCACAAGGAACGAAAATAGTAGATATTGAGGGCCCATAGCCGAGGTCTGATGAGCAAAAATGGTTTCAACAGGCCGCTCGAGGGAAGAAAAGAACCAATATTATTAGAGTATAACTTCAACGTTGATGCTGTCAGCATCGTATCAACCATCGGGCGCATCAAAGAAACCAAGTGGTCTCGATCATTGCAGTCATACCCTACCCAGAGAGATCTTAACTTGATGTGTAAGTATCATCGCACTCATGGCCACTGAACTGATAATTGCCGGCAATTGAGAGAAGAAGTTGCCCGATTATTTAATAACGGGAACCTTCGAGAATTTCTAAGTGATCGATCCAAAAACCACTCCAGGAACAGGGACCCAACAAACAAACTGAACAAGAGAAACCTCACCATGTCATCAACATGATCATTGTGGGATTCGGTGTCCCCCAAGGGCCAATGATAAAGCGCACTAAAGTATATATCATGAGGGAAAAGCGCACCCGAGATTATGTCATAGAGGGAACCATTTTGTTCCAGGTAGTTCGGCCAATATCATCAAAGCGAGGGTCATAGAGCAATTGGGGTTATAGGATCAAATAGTGCCAGCAAGTCGTGTGTTGAACGGATTTAACATGGCATGTGAAACCACTAAGGGGGAGATAACCCTACTAGTGAACATTGACAGGACGATCCAAGATACATAGATTTATGTGATCGAAGGGACATGAGATATAATTCTCTATTCAGAAGGCCGTGGGTTCACAACATGAGATCGGTACCTTCGGCCTTAAACCAGGTGTTGAAATTCCATACACCGGGAGGAATCAAAACGGTCTACGGAGAACAGTCAGCTACAAAGGTGATGTTCGCAATCGATGAATTACTCCTGGTGCCTGCCGTCTCAACATTAAGGAACACAGAGCCGACCAGAAAAGCCGAAGTCAAATACCAACCACCGATGTCGGTCCCAACCAGACCAGAGGAATGAGGAGTAGACAAGGAGGATGATTACAGAGTTCCAAGATTATTTCATATCTCCTGATGATACCGACGCCACCAAATCGACGGTCGAAGAGTTGGAGCAAGTCACATTGATCGAACGCCTACCGGATCAAAAGGTATACTTAGGAATAGGGTTAACCCCCAAGCTCAGGAGAAAACTTTAATTTTTTTGAAGCTAACGTAGATTGTTCCGCTTGGTCCCATCTTGACATGAATGGGATCCTGCCGGAGCTAACCACTCATAAGCTAAGTTTGGACCCGAAGTTCCATCTGATTAAGAAGAAAAGGAGGCCGCAGTCCAAGGTCAAACATGCATTCATTAAGGACGAGGTATTTAAACTTCTTAAAACAGGATCCATTCGGGAGGATAAGTACCCAGACTGGTTAGATAACATAGTAGTACTTCAAAAAGGGAATAATCTAAGAATGTGTGTAGATTATAAAGATATAAACTATCATGCCCCAAGGATACTTTCTCTTTTCCTAACACGTATCGGATGACCGATGCGACGGTCGGACACTAGATACTCAGTTTTCTCGATTCCTATTCCGGGTACAACCAAATTCGGTTGGACCCAGGCGATCAAGAAAAGACTTCTTTTATCACTAAATTCGGCACTTATTGTTATAATGTAATGCCATTCGAATTTAAAAATGACGGTGCCACCTTACAACGCCTAGTAAAACAGATGTTCGAAGAATAGATAGGGAAATCAAGGGAAATTTATATTGACAACGTGTTAGTCAAGTCCTTGCGAGCAGAGGACCATTTGAAATATTTGTGTGAGACCTTCGACATATTGAAAAAATACAATATGAAGCTAAACCCGGAGAAGTGCGCATTCGAGGTCGGATCGGGAAGATTTCTCGGGTTCATGGTGTCCAATCGAGGGATCGAGTTCAATCCCCACAAAA
Organism: Nicotiana paniculata; assembly: GCA_005239505.1. Taxonomy (NCBI): domain Eukaryota; kingdom Viridiplantae; phylum Streptophyta; class Magnoliopsida; order Solanales; family Solanaceae; genus Nicotiana; species Nicotiana paniculata. The sequence continues at coordinate 15,244 of ML340981.1, read as the reverse complement.
TCAAAGCCATAGAAAATATCATTATGGTTGACAACGTCAAGGTCGTTCAAAGGCTAAACGGGCGTATAGTCGCCCTAGGTCGAATTATATCAAGGTCTTGAGATAAAAGCTATTGGTTATTCTCATTGTTAAAAAAGAAGAATGACTTTTCATGGACCCCAAAATGCCAACAAACTTTGGAAGAACTCAAACGGCACATATCGAGTCTACCCCTGATGCACACTCCAAAGGCAGACAAAGAGTTGTACCTTTACTTGGTGGTTTCCAAGGTGGCGGTAAGTCGAGTCTTAGTCCGGAAAGATGAAGGTACGTAATTTTCTATTTTCTATGTTAGTAGAACTCTAGGTGAGGCAGAAACAAGGTATCCTCACTTGAAAAGATTGGTGCTCTCTTTGTTAAGTGCCTCCAGAATGTCAAAATTGTACTTTCAATGCCACCTCATAAGTGTCGTAGCCTCTTACCCACTGAGGAAAATCAAGTACAAACCCGAGATCTCGGTCCTGATGGCCAAATAGGTTATCGAAATCAACAGGTACAATATCGAGTATCGACCCCGAACCACAAAAAAAATTTAAATTTTGGCTGACTTTACGCCGGCATGTATACCCAAAGTTTAAAGGGAATTATTGTTAACCTAGGGGACTACCTCGGGAATATAGACCCTTTTTACGGATGGTTCCATGAACGCAAAGGGGTCCAGGCTCGACATAGTGTTAAAACCACCTATGAGGAATGTAGTTAGGCAGTCTATTAGAATTGTGAAATTGACTAACAATTCCGAGTATGAGGCCATGATTGCAGGCCTCAAATTGGCTAAAAACCTTAGGGCCGAGGTGATTGAAGTTAAGTGTGACTCCTTCCTTGTGGTAAATCAAGTTAATAGGACGTTCAAATTAAAAGAGGAATGGATGCGAAGGTACTTAGACAAATTACAAGTAACATTGTATCAGTTGTTGGAACAGACCCTACAACACGTATCCCGAGATCTGAACAGCGAGGCCGATACTCTGGCTGACTTAGGGTAATCGGTCGATGCAAATGAATTCAGTTCGGGAACAGTAGCGTAGCTCATGAAGTTGGTGATTGAAGAAGGTCACGCCAAAGTAAATTCGATGAGTTTAACTTGGGATTGGAGGAACAAGTACATAGACTACCTGAAGACTGGAAAATTGCCCTCGGATCCCAAAGAATCGAGAGCATTGCGTACCAAGGCTGCCAGATTTAGCTTGGTCGAAGGGACATTATTCAGAAGAACATTCGATGGCCCGCTAGCCAGATGCTTGGGGCCGGTAGATACCGAATACGCCTTGAGAGAAGATCACGAAGGCTCTTGCGGGAACCATTCAAGGGCAGAATCTTTGGTTCAAAAATTAATCAAGGTCGGCTATTTCTGGACCGAGATGGAGAAAGATTCAAAGGACTTCATATGAAAATGCGATGATTACCAGAGACACGCCCCGATGATCCATCAACCGGGAAAACTACTCCACTCGATCTTTTCCCCGTGGCCGTTTATGAATTGGGGAATGGATATTATTGGTCCCTTACCGTGGACATCTCAATTCATATTATTCATGTCTGATTATTTTTCCAAATGGGTCGAAGCTCAAGTGTTCGAAAAAGTTCGGTAGAAGGAAGTCAATGACTTCATCTGGGACCACATAATATGTCGATTCGAGATACCGACCGAGGTCATTTGCAATAATGAAAAAATAATTCATCGACAGCAAGGTAAATAAATATTTCGAAGACCACAAGATCAAAAAGATACTATCAACGCCTTATCACCCAAGTGGAGGGCAGGCAGAATCAACAAACAAGACAATACCTCAAAACCTAAAAAAGAGGTTGACCAATGCCAAAGGGAAATGGAAGGAAATCCTGCCCGAAGTCCTGTGGGCATACCGTACAACCTCGAATTGTAGTACCGTAGCCACCCCGTTCTCTTTGGTCTTCGAGGTCGAAGCCTTAATACCAGTTGGAGTGGGAGAACCAAGCCTTAGGTTCCAATATGCGACAGAAGAGTCAAACGATGATGCCATGATCATGAGCTTGGAACTATATGATGAAAGGCGGAGGCCGGCCTAGTCTTGTTGGTCGCCCATAAACAGCGAATAAAAATATACTACAACCGAAGATCCAACCTCTGACACTTTCAGATCAGGGACTTGATGTCGAGGAAAGTAACATTACACACCCAGAACCCGAACGAGGGGAAGCGGGACCGAACTGGGAAGGATCATATTGAGTTGTCAGAATAATCGACAAAGGCTCGTACAAACTTGAAACAGAAAATGGTGTGCAACTACCGAACAACTGGAACGTGACACACTTAAAGCGGTACTACTGCAAAGGTACGAACTCAATTACTCTTTAATCATGTTATGAATCGGACTAACATTTGTAGGTAAATGAGTAAGGATGGATGTGGCAATTAGGTTTGAAAGCACGTGGTGTTTCCTTTGAATCGATTTTGTCCCAAAATGGGTTTTTCAGCAAGGTTTTTAACGAGGCAACAGTAAAACATGATAACTTAGATTCGAAGAACGGAGTCAATGATCGTTCACTTCATATCAACGGTATCTGAGCCCTCACAAGTTCGACCTTGAATACTGGGGGCCATTACCCTCGAAATAAGGTTTTTAGCAAGGAATAAAGAAATTTTTGTATGCTAGAAGCTAAGGCTTGGTGGTTAGGATTCATTATAAGGGCCAAATAGTAGTATGAACCATACTCACATAGTCCACTCTAGCCATGATATAAATTTGTATGCGCTTTCGATCATGTACTTTACACATTGGGAAATGAGAGAAAGTTCCGCCTTGCTATTATGCATTTTTTGCTTCTTCGATTCCGGATCCTAGAGCCCACATCTACCTCTATAAGGGGACTATCGAGCCCAGGGGCTACCCCTACTCGGGGACTATCGATCCCAAAGGCTACCCTTATTAGGGGATTGTCGCCCGAAGAAAATTCAGATGACTCAAGCTAATGAATCCGGGAGGCACCAAACCTATTAGGTGGTGCCCAAAAATAAAAGGCTATGGCCGCCTAAAAATTGCTCGGAGACGTTCGAAGTTCGTAATCAGAAAGTAAGGCCTTTACAAAAACTCGAAACCTACTAAAAGGTTACCTCGACAAAAGCATCGTCTAAAAATACGTAAGCATCTTGGGAACCTCCGGTCGCACCGAGGTTTCGAAGCTTCGAGCAAACAAAGTTGCATCGAAGTCGGGCTTCGCTCAAACTTCCGAAAAATGAATACCCCGGAACTACATCTGATTCTAAGCTAAGGCACCAAAATACTACACGAATAAAAGATGTTGGAAAAGTAAAAACATGATGTTGCTAGAAAGGGAAAATTTTCATATATATATATTTACAAAGGCCCAATAAAATGGCCCTACATATTTCCCGAAGAAAATTCAGATGACCCGAGCTAATGAATCCCGGAGACACAAAGCCTCTTAGGCGGTGCCCAAAAATAAATGTCTACGGCTGCCCTAAAAACGGCTTGGAGACGTCTGAAGTTCGTAATCAGAAAGTAAGGCCTTTACAAAAACTCAAAACTTACTAAAAGGTTACCCTCTACAAAAGCATCATCTAAAAACACTTAAGCATCTTGGGAACCTCCGGCCGTACCGAGGTTTTGAAGCCACGAGAAAACAAAGTTCCATTAAAGTCGGGCTTCGATCGAACTTCTGAAAAATGAATACCCCGGAACTACATTTGATTCTATGTTAAGGCACCAAAAATAATACACGAATAATAGATGCTGGAAAAGTAAAGACACGATATTGCCTGAAAGGGAAAATTTTCATATATATATTCCAAAATATATGTACAAAAGTCGCAATAAAATGGCCCCAACATGAGCAAAAAAATATACATAAGGAAAAACAAAAACTGAAAAGGTACTAAGGCATCTAGGCCTGGTCTTCAACGGGGCCCGACTCGTCGCGAGAACCGTCGGAGCTCTCAAATCCCTTGGAGTCCTCGGAGCCTTTGGAACCCTCAGACTCGTAAATCTCTTTTGCCTCGGCCTCGAGCTTCTTAGCTTCCTCAATCTCAGCCGATCAGGTCGAATCCTCGGGTGTGAATCTCTTTGAGGGTCTCTCTTTGGGACAGTCGTTTCATGTATTCAGACTTTGTCTTTAGGAGGGTCTTGGCTAACTCCACATCGGCTTTGTACTAAGCCACCATTTCCTCGACATCAGCGGAGGTTATGTCTAATTTGTACTTCAGTGCCTCATATTATCTTCCGAGGGCATCCTGTTTTGCGACGGTCGAGCTCAGTTGTGCTCGGAGATCATCATTCAGCTGAGACCACGTATCAGCTTTGTCCTTCGCCACCCGGAGTTGGACTTGCAAGGATGTGTTGTTAGTCACCACAACTAGCTCATCCTTTTTAGCTTCAAAGACCTTTACCTTTTCAACCAGGTTGGCAGGTTCCCGTTTCAGGATCGAGTTCTCCTTCTAAGCTTTATCCAGCTCAGCCTGGAGGTCTTTAAGGGCCTCATCCTTTTGCTCACTGAGAATCCTATACATGTCCTTCTTTCAGACCTGCTCTTTGATCTCGAACACGAGCTGGCTGATTTCCAAGCGGTACCGGAGAAAGCTCTCATGATGAAGAACTGAGGCCTGTAAAACAACGAGAGTAGTAAGAGACATCAAAACTTAAGTGGAATTCATAAGGGGCGTAAAAGTGTTGCCTTCTTACCTGGTTCAGCGCTTGTTGTGCTTCGTTGAAAGGACTTGACATGCCCACCTCGCTCATCTTTCTCGGTCCTTCTTGGTCACCAGGCATCAGAGGTAGCTAGATATGCCCACAGGAGCAGATAGGACCCTAGCATCCTCCGAGACTGAAAGAATGACCATTCTTTTGCGCCCATGGTACATACTCGGTGCGGGAAATTACTTCATCAGTTTCGCCTCCCATCTTCCCTTCGAAAGTTTGCGCCATGCGCGCTCGAAGTAAGTCATCTTCTTACAAATACCCTCAATCTACTCCTTGAATCGGGGGATGCATATGGAACTTGGGCAACGGTTACACGACCACAAACACAAGCAATGAGAAAAAAAAATAAAAGGGAAGAAACACCCAAGAAATACAATACTTACGGGATAGGCTCCACTCCTTGGGGAACAGCAGAAACTTGAGGGAATCAGGTCTTCGGTTTTCACCCGAACAAACCTCCCCTGCCAACCTCAGTCTTGGTCCTCGTCAAATTGAGAAACGAGCCTTGCTTGCTTGGCGGAAGAGCTTGATCAGTCCCCTCGGAAGATTCAGGGACTGTACAAACAAAGACGAAGTGGTGCAAGAGGATCACAATCCTCCAGAAGGATGGGTGGACTTGCCCAAGGCACACTTCGTATCTCTTCCAGAAAGCAAGAACTACGGGAATCACAGGGGCGAACGTGAAATGATAAGTGTAAAAACACTCAGGTAACCCTTCACGTGAGTAGTTATGTCGTCATTGGGCCCAAGGACAACCACGTCTTTACCCTCCCACTTCCAACGGGTAGATTTTCTTCAGTGACAGAGCATAATAGGAGCTAAATTTTCTCAGTGACTGCTAAATTTTGTTCATCTATGTCTGAACAATAGGATCATCGATCAGATGTTTCCCCTCTGTCGTCTTTCCCTTTCGTTCTGCTCTGGATCATTTAGATTAAGGATAACTAAGTGCTAAAATTTCTTACGATGAAGTCAATTTTGAAAAAGACATTCTTTTGCAATATTTCTCATATTTGTACCTCTTGCTGCTGAGATCTTAATTGATCTTTAATTTTTTTGTTTCTAGGTATACCGAAAGTGTTCAATAGCAAAGTGTTTATCATATTATTTTTCAGGTATTTGGGAGTAAATCTTTTATACATTTTTTCAAGGTTAAGAGTGAAGTCATGTTGGGAGGAGTTATGAATACTTTGCTATTTGGAATACTCTTGACCATCTATAGTCACTAACATGTAAATAATAAGGTCATATTGCATTTCAAAATTTAATTATAGATTCACTTTCTTTTTTCCTTAAATTGTAGATTCATTTTCCAGTTTGGTAAATCTATAAATATTCTTAAAAGGGCTTCGTTATTATAATAAATTTATTTATATTTAATTAATTTATCACTTGGTTAGAGTACCGTATGAATTCGACTTACTTTCGAAAAGAATATTGCAAATATGATATATGATGATTCAACGCGAACGAGGATGCTTTGTGCATCTGGCTACCCTATGCCATTTGATTACCATTGCAATTTTTTTATTCTAATCTTCAATATTATACATGTGTGTTGTATTAAATGGGTAAAGTGTTTAATCGACAAACATATCATGTCTTATGTGTTTAATAATTTGCTGGATCTATTAATTTTATTACAAGTCACTCATCCCTTGGGAGGCATGTGGACTTGTACTGTTTTGATTTGAGAATCTATAGGATTTATGACATTTGGAATATTACTTTTTTTTTAAATTGTTGTGGTACTTACTGATAGTATGAGAAAGTCAATAATTTGTTTTAATATTTTGATGGACCTTTAGTACTTTATTGATAGTATATCTGATTTAAACACATTTCCATGTTGATTAATACTTTTTACTCTAGCTCCATCATGAATTTTTTATTTTAAATTTGATTAGGTCACACTTGAAGAGGAACGGAGCAGATTTCATGGGGCATTTACTCATGGTGTTTGTATTGGTGAAACCGGGTCATGATTTTAAGACTTCTTTAGCGTTTCGAGCCTCGACCTCGATCGTATCGGAGCAAAATTCGAATTTCAACTCCGAGGTGCATCCCTCGAAGAGGTATTCTGAGGGGTCGATATACCTCGAGTAAGGGTAATCATCGAAGAGTGTCATGGGAAAGCGGGAAGTTCCAGAAGGCACGTAGTTAAAGCTGACCAAGTCTGCAAGAATAGTACAGGCCCGTACCGTGGCATTAAGTGATTGTACCAGCCATCTCTCTTTTGCAATAATTACCTATGTATTATTTGGGATTCCCCTCATATATAAAGGGGACCCTTGTCACTTTGTAACACACATGATACTCAATATACAAGAATAAGAACATTTTCTGCTCTCTAGCTCAAACATTCTCTATAATTATCTCATTAATTTATTGTCTTTCTTTTATTGTGTTCATTAATTGTTGTTCGTTTATTACTCTTCATTGATCATAAAAAGGCCATCTTCGAGGCCTTCGATACTGTTGAATCGCTATCGACCACCTCTTATCAAGCTCTCGAGTTCGACCTCGAGGCCCATTCCAACCAAGCTCGAGGCTCTGCTCCCCGGTTGCTTGGTTTGCACAATCTCATCTTCCTTCGCCCTTATCTCGTTTCATTACTTCTCACTTAGTATTTATTGTCTAAACAACTGGTATTAAAATAGATTACGTATTTTGAGAACCACAAATTCAAATATAATTGCAATTACCATTTTCAAGGTAAACCGTGTTTTCGCCAAATGCTGCAGTATAGTTGGTTCTAAAGTCTAATAGGTTAGAGGGTAACTTCCATTTTATCATTCTTCTTCATTTCAGTGATATTTTTTCTGATAATATTTTGTATTTTTGGACCTACTTATATCAAGCTCTGTCTGTATCAACGACAATACTGTAGGATAGATCTCATAGTCATTTACATTGTCTAGGAATAACTGAAATTAAACAACAGTGTCTCCATGACATTTTTTGGATGATAATGAGAAAGTTGTTGGGCTCTTCCTTTCACATTCTTCATAGTTATAACAATATATTATTTTTCTTCTGAGTTACGCTGAGAGAATACACACAGAGTTACTCTGATAAAAAATCAGTATTATTTGACTTGAGAAATATGGAAGCATGGTGAATTTAGGGGTGGTAAATGGGCGGATTGGACTGAATTTGGGCGGGTCAAGATGGGTTAGGTCAATAAGTGGGTTATTGCTCAACCCAGCTCAAAGTGTACTTGGGCTAAGATGGGCTGAGTCAAAATGGGCTAAACAATGGGTCATAGCCCAACCCGTCCAATTTGACCCATATTTTAGAATCATGTTCATCTTGCAAAAAAAAGTCTTTCGCCTTAAAATGTGTAAGTTAAAAAATATTTTGCGTGAGGGTGTAAGGGGTAGGGTGGGTGGGATGGTGCGAAAAAAAAAAAACAGAAAATAAAAATACAAATAAAAACGTAAAACAAAATATTTTGAGAGGGGGGAGGGGAGTTGGAGGAAGGGGTGGGTGGGTAGTGCAGAAAAACAACAGAAAATTTAAAGTACAAAAAAAAAAGTGAAATTTAGGCAACTAAGTAAATTTCTAGATAAGTTAGGTTAAGATCCTTTTGTTTTGAGTGAGTTTCATGGGTTGTATTTGGACTGCTTAATGGACTATAAAAAATAATGAGTTAACTTGGGTTCAGCCCAAATAGACCCATGAGCTAAAATATTTGTAATCCAACTCATTAATCTCTGAACAAGTTGGGCAGCTATGAGTTTGGGCTCAAATTGTAGCCCTTAAATGGTGATGTTCTTTGTTCATCTCAAAAGATGATTTGTTATCGGTTAAAGTACTGTTGCAAAAATAAGCTAGAGTGTTTTATTTGAGAGAGATTTCCTGAAAGAATATATATTTACTGTTTAATCACACGATCTCCATCTATATATACATGACATTCTCATTTATGTAGATTCATTCCCTCTATGTTTAACCTGAGTTCTTGGTTCTCTCATCTTCTATGAACTCTTCAACAGAAAAGCATGCCTATAGGGAAAGTCTAGTGCTTCTTCTCATTCTGAGGATGCTTGTTTGGATTTCGTGAAATCATGAGCATGAATAATTGGTTTCCTATGTGAATAAAGGATATATATAGGCTCTTTAGCTAAAAGTGTATGAACAGGCATCAAATTCCTAGTATGTGCTTGCATAATCTACTCTTTGAAGGATCTTCTTGTGCACTTGAAGTAGAGCTATGAATTTAAAAAAACTCTACTAGTGTGTACTCTTTCCTCAAAAAGTTGCTTGTTCTATGTGTATATTAGAGCATAATTGTTGATATCCTTGGCTTTATGAATTCATGTGCTTATCTGCATCAGTAGAAAACATGTATATAGAATATTGAGCGCAACTACTTGTCCACTTAATCCAATGGCTGAGGTTTACATTTAAGCTTTATGCCTACGTGTATACGGTCAAAATCGGGTTCGTCTCTTGCATGGCTAATCAAGACTGGAATATGATAGGTTAAAGTTCGACCTCGAATTATATCGAACTGAGGTACGAAATTATATCGTTAAGCTTGAGACGTCGGTACCGAACAAAATCGAGATAAGACGAGATCGAGGAAAATTTACCGAGCCGAATAACAGAAGGACGAAATATCCGCGATCAGTTGTAGATCACGATTGAAATCTCGGCACGTAATAGGTCGATTAATTAGCAAACCGTGAGATTTTTTACCTTGTATAAAATTGTATCAAGAGTAGGACTCCCCTACTATATAAAGTTGGTCTGATCATTTGTGACACACATCACAATACGCAACGCAAAGCAATATATTGTCATTTCTAGCTTTTACCAACTTGTTATTCTGTTCATGCATCAGTTGAGGCATCTCTTGGTTAAAGGGTGATCGAACTCGAGGGCCAAGGCTATTCGATTTACGTGGTTTTCATTTATTCTTTTATTGTCGATTTCAATATTAATCTGTTTTCTTAATTTGTATCAAGTTATATCATGTATCCTTAAAATCGCATATAAATTCAATTGTTATTCGATTTTTTGGGTAAATAGTTTGGCGCCCACCGTGGGGCTAAGGATAATAGTGGTTACCTGGTAGTAACTTTCATAACACACACTATTTTACACTTGTTCTTTGGAGTATCTTTGATTCCAGGATCAAAATGTCGAACTCTCAGTCAGCACCCCTATATTTGGACAATGATTTCGGTCACTATGACGAAAATGATAACATAGCATCAGGGAATGGCGTACCTCCAGTTGGCCTCGATGAAGTTCCGGCTATAGATCCAATCGACGTCAGCTCACATATAGCCATCAATGTAAATTTGGTCGCCGATCCCGAGAGAAGCATCCATAGGGATGTTCGATCAGCCGCTCAAAGCACACATGGCGGCGAAAAGGTCGGGACCAGCCTTCGGGTGATCTTTGAAATGTTGCAGGCTCGACAAACAGCGATAGCCCTACTCCAAAACAAGAATCACCCACCAAGCAGGATCGAGCCTAAATCATCCTAGGAAGTTGTCCACAGGGTCGAATCGGTTTCAACGAAATCAAAGAGAAGGAATTGAGGGTCGATCCTACAATCATGAAGATTCTCGAAGAACTAACAAAACAAGTTGAGTCGGGGGAAAAGAAGATCTAAGCAAACAACAAGAAGGTGGAAACTTACAACTCCAGGGTCGATCATTCCCAAGAAGTTCCGTCTGCCCGAGATTCCTCAAATACAATGGAACGACCGATCCGAACGACTCATGTCACCTCTTACACATGTGCTATCAAATGGAATGATCTAGAAGATGACGAGATCGAATCTGTCTAGCTAAAGAAATTTGGGGAGACCTTGTCAAAGGGAGCTATTATATGGTACAACAATTTACCAGCTAATTCTATTGATTCATTTGTTGTGCTTGCAGATTCTTTTGTAAAGGCACACATTGGGGCCATCAAGGTCGACACTAGGAAGTCGGACTTTTTCAAGGTAAGACAGAAGGACAACAAAATGCTGGGAGAATTCGTGTCTCGATTTCAAATGGAACGAATGGACCTACCACTGGCCACCGATGATTGGGTTATTCAAGCTTTCACCCAATGACTCAATGTTCGAAGCTAAGTGGCTTTGCAGCAGTTGAAGCAGAATACCCGATTGTTACTTGGGCCGATGTGCACAATCAGTACCAATAAAGATCAAGGTCAAAGACGACTATCTTGGGGCTCCTTACGGGTCCATTTATCCTATCAGGCTCGTTGATAGAGTCAAGAGGTACATTGATCGAGAATCGAGGTTGAATAGGGATTGGTACCCTCCGTATAATGGAGATCGTAGGAGCAGTAGATTTGGGCAAAATTCTGTATGAAATGAAAGAAGGATTGACCGAAGCCAGAGCTCTCGAGGGTTCATGAGCAAGAACGGCTTCGACAGACCTATCAGAGCTAAAGAGGCACCATGATTATTAGAATATAACTTTATTGTTGACGCAACCACCATCGTTTTTTGCTATCGGACGCATTAAAGATACCAAATGGCCTCGACCTTTACAAACTGATCCATCCCAAGAAGTCCCAACCAAATGTGCAAATATCATGGAAACCATGGCCACAGAACGGAAGAATGTCGACAATTAAGAGAATCCCAGTTATTCAATGACGGGCACCTTCAAGAGTTTCTGAGTGACCGAGACAAGAATCGCTTCAGAAACAGGGATTCCAATAAACAAAACGAGCAAGAAGAACCTCAACACGTCATTCATATGATTATTTTAGGGGTTGATGTTCCCCAAGGTCCGATGTTAAAACGCACAAAGGTGTCAATCACGAGAGAGAAATGGACTCGGGACTACATACTAGAAGGAACCTTATCTTTCAACGACGAGGATGCAGAAGGAATCATGCAGCCCCATAATGACGTACTGGTAGTATTTGTACTCATCAATAAAGCTCGAGTTAAACGTGTGTTAATTGATCTAGGTAAATCGGCCAACATCGTTTGATCAAGGGTTGTAGAACAACTCGGCCTACATGACCAAATTGTGCCCGCGGCCCGAGTGCTAAACGGATTCAACATGGCTTGTGAAACTACTAAGGGAGGAATAACGTTACTGGTGAACGCAACCGAGACCATCTAGGAGAACAAGTTTTATGTGATTGAAGGGGACATGAGATATAACACCCTGTTCGGGAGACCTTGGATCCACAACATGAGGGTTGTGCCCTCGACCCTTCACCAGGTGTTAAAATTCCCAACGCTAGAGGGGATTAAAACAATCTACGGGGAACAGCCCGCCGTGAAGGAAATGTTTGACATCGATGAAGTGATTCCAATATCAACACTCGTATCGACAAAGGAGTCATATTTGAAAGCAAAACAGGAAGCCAAATAGAAATCACCGACTCCGGCCTCGACCCAGCTAGACAAGCAAGGGACCGAAGACGATGATTATGGGGTTTCTCGATTCTTCATAGCCCCCCATGATTTCAACGCTACCAAGTTAATGGTCAAAGATCTGAAGCAGTTCATATCGATCGAACATCTGCCTGATCGAAAGGTATACCTCGACACGGGGTTAACTCCCGAGCTCAAGAAAAAACTCATTCAATTTCGTATAGCTAACATGGATTGTTTTGCTTGGTCCCATCTCGACATGACTTGAATCCCACTAGAGATCACCACTCATAAACTGAGCTTGGGCCCGAAGTTTCATCCGATGAAGAAGAAAAAGAGACCACAGTCCGAGATCAAGCATGCCTTCATCAAAGACGAGGTAACTAAACTCCTTAAAATACGGTCCATACGGGAAGTCAAACACCCAGAATGGCTAGAAAACGTAGTAGTAGTCCCTACGAAAGGGAACAAACTAAGAATGTGTGTGGATTACAAGAATTTAAATAAATCATGTCCCAAGAACTCTTTTCCTTTCCCTAATATCGATCGCATGATCGATGCCACGGCTGTCCACGGGATCCTCAGTTTTCTCGGTGCCTATTCCGGGTACAAACAAATACAAATCAACCTGGATGATCAGGAAAAGACCTCCTTCATCACCAAGTATGGCACATACTACTACAATGTAATGCCATTTAGATTAAAACATACTGGTGCCACTTACCAACGCCTAGTAAACTGGATGTTTGAAGAAAAATAGGGAAATCTATGGAAGTTTACATTGATGATATGTTAATTAAGTCCCCGCGAGCAGAGAACCATTTGAAGCATTTGCAGGAAACCTTCAGTATATTGAGGAAGTAAAACATGAAGTTGAATCCGGAAAAATGCGCATTCTGAATCGGATCAGGTATTTTCCCGGATTCATGGTATCCAACCGAAGAATCAAGATCAACCCCAACAAGATCAACGCTATTGAGGATATCACGGTAGTGGACGACGTGAAGGTCGTGCAGAGGCTAACCGGGTGCATAGCGGCCCTAGGGAGATTCATCTCGAGGTCCCCCTGATAAGAGTCATTGATTTTTCTCGTTGCTGAAGAAGAAAAATAACTTTCACATGGACTCCGGAATGCCAACGGTCCTTAGAAGAACTTAAGTGATACTTGTCGAGCCCGCCACTACTTCACAGGCCGAGGGCAGACGAACAGTTATACTTATATCTAGCAGTATCGGAGATAGCGGTAAGTGGAGTCCTAGTTCGGGAAGAACAATGTATGCAATTTCTGATTTATTATGTTAGTCGGACCATGGGTGAGGCCGAAACTAGATATCCCCACAAAGAAAAATTGGCGCTCGCTTTGTTAAGCGCCTCTAGGAAACTGAGACCGTACTTTCAATGTCACCCTATATGTGTTATGACAACTTAACCATTGCAAAATATAATGCATAAACCCGAACTCTCGGGACGATTGGCCAAATGGGCCGTAGAAATCAGCAGGTACGATATTGAATACCGACCCCAAACAACCATTAAGTCTAAGATTTTGGCAGACTTCATGGGTGACTTCACGCCCTAATACCGGAGGTCGAAAGAGAGTTGTCGGTAAACTCGGGACATCCTCGAGAATCTGGACCTTCTTTACTGACGGTGTATCGAACGAAAAGGGGTTCGGACTTGGCATCGTACTGAAACCACCCACATGCAATGTGGTTAGACAATCCATTAGAATTTTGAAATTGACTAACAACAAGGCCGAATATGAGACCATGATTGCAGGTCTCAAACTAGCCAAAAGCTTGGGGGCGGAGGTGATCGAAGCTAAGTGTGACTCCCTCCTTGTGGTGAATCAGGTTTAAGGGAACATTCGAAGTCAGAGAAGAACGAATGCAAAGGTACCTAGATAAGTTACAAGTAACAATACATTAGTTTAAAGAATGGACTTTGCAACACGTACCTCGAGATCAAAATAGTGAGCTCGATGCCCTCTCAAAATTAGGGACGTCGGTCGAAGACGAAGAGCTCAACTCAGGGGCCGTTGTGCAACTCATGAGGTCAGTAGTCGAAGAAGTCCACGCTGATATAAACTCCACAAGCTTAACCTGGGGTTGCAGAAATAAATATGTAGAGTATTTGAAGACCGGGAAACTTCCCTCAAATCCAAAGGAATCGAGGGCTTTGCGCACAAAGGCAACCCGATTCACCTTGTCCAAAGACAGAACCTTGTTCAGAAGAATGTCCGATGGCCCACTAGCAATATGTCTGGGAACAGGAGATACCGAGTATGTTCAGAGGAAAGTTCATGAGGGCACTTGCAGAAATCATTCAGGCAACGAATCATTGGTTTAAAAAGTAATCAGAGCCGACTGTTACTGGATCGACATGGAAAAGATGCGAAGGAGTTTGTTCGAAAGTGTGAAAATGCCAAATATATGCTCCAATGATTCACCAACCCAGGGAAATGTTGCATGAAATCTTGTCACCATAGCCATTCATAAAGTGGGGAATGAACATCGTTGGCCCTCTTCCATGGGAACCAGGTAAGGCTCAATTTATCTTATTTATGACTGACTATTTTTCTAAATGGGTTGAATCACAGGCATACGAGAAGGTTAAGAGAAGGAATCCATCGAATTCATTTGGGACCACATCATATGTCGGTTTGGGATGCCATATGAAATATCTGACAACGGGAAACAGTTTATCGGCAGCAAAGTGACCAATTTTCTCGAATATAATAAGATCAAAAGAATCTTATCAACACCTTATTACCCTAGCGGGAACGAGAAAGCCCAATCAACCAACAAAACCATCATCCAAAACCTTAAGAAGAGGTTAACCGATGCCAAAGGGAAATGGAAGGAAATCCTAACCGAAGTACTTTGGCCATACCGCACGACTGCGAAGTTCANGGGGGGGGGGGGGGGCAAGTATAAGATACCGATATGCAACAAAGGATTCAAATGACGAGGCCATGAATATGAGCTTGGAGCTATGATGCGAGACTAGAATTCATAGTTTAACATGTTATATGCCTTACAGTTTATGCGCATTAATGATAAAATACACTTTTTATGCTCTTAATGGAGTTTATTTCATGTGTAGGTGAATTGGAGATGGAAACCGAGCTAACTGGATGCAA
>ML340972.1:0-85805 GCA_005239505.1 Nicotiana paniculata | reverse complement strand
ACCCGATGACTGGGGGGTATCTCTACTACGCACAACCTCGTTTTTTGGAACGTCTACAACCTTTACGTACATCTCCAACATTGTGATTAAAAGAAATTCCCAACATTCATCCGGAGTCCTTAGAAAATCACTCAAAGTTTCATATCGTCGATGTTAAACTTCGAGTAAAAAGCAACCCCTTGCGGAGTGACGGAATACGGATATCGTCCGGTTACTTTAAGTAATACTGAATGTTTGCTCACACCCATTTTTTTGCATAACAACGATATCAATTTATTGTACTCCATGGTTAGTGGCAATTTAACATGACACTGAGCAGGTAAATTGTAGCCCACAGAGTTATTCTCCATCACAACCTCACCCCCCCAATATAATGAAACTCTTATTCTACGCTCTTCAGACATAATGAAAAAATGCTTGAGAATTTAACAATAATAAACGTTTGATCAAGAGTTGAAATTTTTTGTGATTGAATGAAATGCAATTCTAACCACTTCATATAAAATGCCTGGCCGGAGAATTTTTTTTTTTTAATTGTATAGCGCCAAAGCAGTAAGCACTATACACTTTTTTATTATTGGTGGGCCCAGGAAGCAGGTATAATGCCACAGTACAAGGCGCTATACAGAAAAATAGGTATAACGCCGGGTACTATGGCGTTATACCTGTTTGTCAGAAATCTCAGTATGTATAACGCCACACTATGTGGCGCTACACACTAACGGCACAGTTACCGTTAGTGTATAGCGCCACATAGGGTGGCGTTATACATAGTTCGGTTTTATGTTTTTTTTTTTATTATTTATTTTTGTTCTATTTGTCCAATTTTAACTTATTTGGGTTCCGGACCCGAAAACAAGTGGACATATTGCAGTGACCAAAGTCGGGCCGCAGACAAATATCGAGAGAGAAAAAGCATAGAAGAGGAAACAGTCATAAGATGTGCTGGGTCAAACCATCTAGTATTAAATACCAACATTAATTAAGCTTAATATTTTACCAACTCTCCTCTTATTCTTTCTGTTTCTTGTTTTCTATATATCAGAATAGAGGCCTCCATATTGCTATTAGAAAGCCAAATCAATAAAACAAATGTGTGTCAACAAATAGGAAAAGCACCTTTCAACTCTAATAATTTGCCATTTGACACTTGACAGGATCTTCCTTCTCCCCTATATATAAATATGCCATTCACCTCCCAACTTAGTTGTGTATAAAAACTAGCTACTAACACAAGCACATATCACCTTCATAATTCACACCATTCTTGTTTATTGCACGGGTCGGTACACCACTACCCCTGTATCCATCATTTACTATTAGGACTACTGGAATATCTAATCTCATTCGCTCCCTTAGCTTTCGTCTCTATAACAAATTAAGCATACAAATACATACACAAAACAATGGCTAGGAAGAGAAGAGCTGAAGGACTAGCGAAAACTAATGAATCTCATGATGATCAAGGGTATACAGCAGCCTGGAACGAGATGGTAAATGAAGCAGATGGTGCAGCCACACAAAGCGGAGCTCAACGAGCCCGAAAGAGATATGTAGGGGTTAGACAAAGGCCATCGGGGAGATGGGTTGCTGAAATAAAAGACACTATACAGAAAATAAGAGTGTGGCTCGGAACTTTTGACACTGCTGAGGAAGCAGCACGAGCGTACGACGAAGCTGCTTGCTTACTTCGTGGAGCCAATACTCGCACAAATTTCTGGCCTTGTTCTTTATCCAATTCTTCTTCCTCCTCCACTTCAGCTTTGCCTCCCAAAATCACTAATATTCTTCTTACCAGGATCAAAGAGAGAAACAATTCCTTAGCTGCTGCTGCTGATGACTCATCCAATTCTTGCTCCCTGCCTGAAATTGGTCATCAGCAAGAAAAACTAGGAGAAAATGCATCTGATTTTTCAGATTCAATATACACTGATTATGTCAATTACCCTGATGATCACATAACTGATAACAACATGATCGCTAATGTTAGTGCAACCACAACAGATTTTACAAGCTGGGCTGATTTTATTCATCAGCCTGTCGATAACTTTCAGAGCTCGAACGGAGAGATTATTGAAGTGGGAGACGAAGAAGAGGAGATAAGAGAGGCAATTAATACTGATGTATTAGAAGATATGGAGTCAATTGACTTCAACTTTCTTGATGAAATTGGATCGTGTTACTATTCGCCATTTGAGATAGCTGAAGAGCTATCAACAGAGAAAATGGAACATGGTATGGTTTATGGGGAAGAAACATCAGTGGTAAGTGAGGCAATGAGGAGGATGAATTACGAGAGGAAGTTTTCAGCTTCCCTTTATGCATTTAATGGGATTACAGAATGTTTAAAGTTGAAGATGAAATCTGCTCGAGCAACGCAACGGGAAACGTCTGAGCAATTATCCACACTTCGAAATGCATGCAAAAAGAACCAGGAGGAAGAGGAGATAAGTGAAAAATACAATGTTGAAGAAGCAGTGCCATTTTCGTCGTCGACTGAGAGTGCTTATGAGAGTGAATTGTCCATATGGAGCTCTATTGATCTCCCACCAATTTGCTTTGTTACTTGAAAAAATTGGCAGAATATTTTGTGTCTTCCCTCCTTTTATTTCTTTTACTAGAAGTTGATCTCAGCAAAACAATATTATATATATAGAAAAGCTGATATATGACTAACCAGAACAATGCGTTTCAGCTGTTGAATGTGTGTTGATGTCCAAGTTTTGATCTCTTCCAAGTTGAAACTTGAAACTTGTGTTAACTCTTTATGTTTTCCAAAAGGGAAGAGAAAATGTGGAACTTTCTTTACGTCAAATATTTAATTAATTCATTCATTCTCCATATTCTGCAAACTAATTAACTTGTGCTAATTCATTGTCTTAATATTTCCATATCCACCTCTTGGTGTCATTGAGATCAAATCCAAGAACATTCATTGCCTCCATCAGTTTAGTAAATCGACCTCTTTTCTTCTGGCAAACTATCTTTATCCAAAGCTTACTTGTACCAATGTGAGCCACTACAACTTCAGGCTATTTTAGAAAGAAAAAATATATATTGTTTTTATGTCTAGTAGTAGTAGATTATGAAATTACACTTTTAACTGAAGCAATAAAGATTGTAACTTTGCTTTATACATAAAGCTACTTACCTCTACAATATCAATAATCTCTTCATTTTTTGTCTCCAATTCCTCTATATAAGGTGCCTCCATTTCTAGAAGCTGCTCAGTTAAGTTGTTCACATTTGTTTGTAGCTCTCTAATGTAAGTGATAGAGTCAGTAATTATGGTTTCTTTGGTCATCTGTAATCAGATAAGAATAAAAGATATTAGAAAATGGTTAAAATCCATTCTTTAGGAAACTGTCACTTGAAAATTATATAAAGAATGAAGGGTTTTGATTATTGCATTTGTAATATTTGGGACCAATGAGCGGAATGCAAGAAGCCTTTCGTTAAGTTTTTGACGCCTGTTTCTCTCAGGAATAAGGTTCTTGGATTTCTGTTCTTCAACTTCACCCTCAATTTGCTTCCTTTTATCTATTTTCCCTCCTACTTTACTTCCTTCAGATATGTTTGAATCATCAAATGGAGTAGTGTTGAGGAATTCCATTGATTCAAACTTAATTACCATTAATTGCAAGTCACAGAGAATTGATATAGAGTAAGTTAAAATGGATTCCCAAATTAGAAAGGAAATCTAAAGACTAATGTTGAGTGCCACTTAAAGAAGAGGCACTGTTGCACTGGGTTTTTTTTTGTAGGCAGGCAAGGTTTATATAGGTGCTTCTCACAACAGAAACATTTCCTAATTGATAACAATGTACTTTGGGTGTTTCTAAAGGACTCATTTTTGGCATGAAGAGAGAGGGGGGGGGGGGGGGGGGGGGGGTGTTCAGGC
This sequence comes from Nicotiana paniculata, assembly GCA_005239505.1. NCBI lineage: Eukaryota > Viridiplantae > Streptophyta > Magnoliopsida > Solanales > Solanaceae > Nicotiana > Nicotiana paniculata. The sequence continues at coordinate 81,904 of ML340972.1, read as the reverse complement.
ACTACAAACATTTGAAGTTTTGGAAGGGTGGCAATGTTGTTGGTTATGTTTGTTGTTACTAGTATTACTGGCATTAGAAAGTACAAATGAGTGACTAGAGCTATCCTGTACTTTAACCACTCAAAGTACAATGAAGTATCTTTGAACTTCACTTTCTATTTCCAGAAATACTTACATGACACGTTCCACTTGAGCCCAGGACCAAATTGTGGTCTTTTTGGACTCAAACGACGAAAATATGTGGAAAAAACAACTGACTACCATTTTTAATTTGTTCCAAATGTACTAAATCCTACTTTCCCACTTTCAATTCTTTTCACCAGCTAAAAATATGGTGTGTTACGCCAAAGGGACCAACTTCACTACATCGCATGGTACATACTTTTGCATTGGCTAATTCCCCAAAAAAAAATGAAAAAAATCCTCAGGATGTTAAACAATAATCAGGAAAAAGAGAAGGAACAAGTAAATCCAATCCTAATAATAGTACAAGGGTCAAAGAGACTGCTCATTTGCAAAATGGAATCTTTAGTTCAATCCTTAAGTGGAAAGTGCAGGTAACTGAAACTCCATAGAAACTGACAATGTTAAGAAGAGACATGTCACGAAAGAAGAGTAGCTAGAACTCCTAGCGAATCAACAAAAAGAGTTGCTAGGCACCTCTGACCAAGCAGGGTGGAATTTGTTAACAGACAAATGCAGTAACTGAGCTGGTATACCAATTATATACAAGCACGAGCTTTTCTGGAAAACATCGATAGTCTTCCAAGTTAGCTCCTTATTTCGTAGACTTCAAAGAACTCGAAGCTGAGCAAGAAAAGCAGCACAGAGATCCAAGAAGAGGAATTGAGGACCCTGAACCCTCTGAAGGTCAAGCAGGTACTTCTCCTCTCTAGTTTTGTAAAGCTGCAACCAAAGGAACTCGAATATCAATTAACATTTCAAAAATCATAGAAGCTGTAGTCAAGAATATAGACTCAAGAAAAGCAGACCCAAATGATAGAATCGACTATTCTGCCAGTACATATTACCTTCCACTAGCATAGGTATAGGATAACTCTGCACGCCATTAGGCTTTAGGCAAATGTGAAGAACTCACCTGCTAACATCTATCTAGTTCTTAATCTTCAGATTACATAAGGACCAAATTTACTCATTCCAATGTTGAAGACCAACCTAAAAAGTGCTTTAATTTGAAAAGTGTCTTTCTCAAAAGTGCTTTTCAAAAAAGTACTTTCGGTGAGAAGCAGTTAGTATTTAGCTAATTAATTTGAAAAACACTTAGCAGCAAATAGTGTTTGACCCAGCTTTTAAAAAGTACTTCTAAGTGTATTTTTCTCAAAAGTACTTTTCAAAAAAGTGATTTTGGAAAGAAGCACTTTTTTTCTACTACTCAAAAACTGATTCTACTCAAAAACACTTTTTTTCCTTCTGGCCGAACACCTTAACTTTGGTAAAAGAGCACTTTTGGCGGAAAAAACAAAAAACTTTTGGCCAAAAAGAAGCTTGGCCAAACAAGCTATTAATCTAATTCTGTGAATATTTGTATCTAAAACACATTGGCAAGCACCAAGCAAAAGCAAAGCTAGAAATGTGAGATATATACAGATCAGTAGTTGAAATCCCTGCCCCTCCATTTGATAAAATAGATGTAGATATACACTTAAAAAACGCAATTGCATTTCAATACAGGCATTAAACAAATGAGACCTCCACCAATCATGTGCAACATATTTCATTATTGCAAGTACAGACTTCTCTCTCACCCACTTCTTCGTTGATGTCATTAACATTGACAATTCTACTACATCTTCTTTTTGGTTATTCACATGCTTTTAAACACTGTCTTAAGAACAAAGCATCATTAATGTACTCCTGTATAAAAAGGATTTCACAGAAACTAGATGTATGATCCATGAAGAGTTTGATTACCTGAACTTCAAACTTGACCACATTTGTTAATTTTGTGATCCCATCATTCTCAGTAATGGTTGAATCATCTCCAAAGAACTGACTCCCGTGCATAGAATTAATACCCATGCCTTCATGATGACCAGGTACGCTAGGAATCCATCGGCATTTCATGTTATACTGACCAATCTTTTTCCAACATACGTTCAGTTCTTGCAGAGCTTTCAGAACTTCAGTCATTATCTCACGTGGATGTGCCCGAGACTGCAGCAAAAACCAAAACGGCAATTATCTATAGCATACTGTTGAACAGAATAAAGGCCAATAAAGAACCCATTCAATTAGCAGAGGCTATACGTGCATAATAGTGCATAATTATCAATGGAATTAACAAGATGATCCCAAAGCTTATCAGAACCTTGATTAAATTTCTATCCGAAAATAGGAACCGAGCTCTTTAATATAGTCTTTCCCTCTCTTCACGTATTAACATAACCTCCTTTTGCACCTTTTTAAATTTAATCAATAAGAATGCATGCCCTATATATATATATATATATATATATATATATATAGAGAGAGAGAGAGAGAGAGAGAGAGAGAAGTCCACTTATGTGCATGAGAAAACAAACCAACCTGGAGTCCAAGAGCCCATTTCCTTTCGATGGGAAACTGTCTCGCACCAGCTTGCTGATAATCCATTATTCCTGGGAAGCGTTGCCCAACAGGGGAAGTAACAGCTTCATTTGAATTGTTTCGATTGTAGCCATATTCCTGTAAGGGCATTTTTTATATATCCAATAAATACAGATACGGTAAAAAAACTGGAGTAGAAAAATCAACCACAACTATATACCCCACTTAATGCTGATGGATTCAGTAACCATAATAAAGATACAACATAATCATGGAGAAGAAACTCATTGCAAGATGGTGACTTCATTTTCAAAAGCAGATCAAAAGAAACTGTAGCTTTATTCAAAGGATACAAGCAAAGACGCACCACAGACTCCTGAAATTCAGCTCCCAGATAGCCAGTGGAAACACGATGGCGATTGTCTAGTAGCAAATAATACGCGACAGTGCCCTGAAATATAACAAAAAACATGAGGAAAACAAGCAGTCCAGGAAAAAAGAAAAAGTAGATGGTTGATAATGATGATGAACCTCATTTTGGACTCTATTGCGAAGAGATTCAATAAGGTTGCTCCTGTCAAATCCCATCTTAACCACCTCTTGAAGAATCTCTTCATCGATCTGCAATTAAATAATTCTCAAAAAGAAATTGACTAGGCGAGAATTCTGCTAGTATAAAAGCATGTTAGGACCTAAAAATACATACAAAAAGCTTCAAGTCTCGAATTCATTGCAAAAAAAGGCCCCAGGTATCATACAAGTTAATTTGAGTGACTGAAAAGAAAAGCATTTGAAAAAAAGACTAAAGAGGATGCAGTGATGCACCAATCATCACATGCATGTCAATGAATACAACAATTTCCTAATTAGCTGAAATGAGGATGTTGAGATAGATGTGTGGGCATACTAGGTTAGATAGAATTAGGAATGAAGTTATTCGGGATAAGGTGGGAGTGGCCCCCCTGGAGGAAAAGATGCAAGAAGCGAGGCTAAGATGGTTCGAGCATGTTAAAAGGAGAAGCACAGATGCCTCAGTTAGGAAGTGTGAGAGATTGGCCTTGGGGGTAAGAGGAAGGATAGGGGTAGGCCAAAGAGGTCTTGGGTAGAGGTGATCAGGCGGGATATCGCACAGCTGGAGCTAACCGAGGACATGACCCTTGATAGGAGAGTGTGGAGGTTGAGAATGAGGGTAGAAGGTTAGTAGGTAATCGAGCGTTTCCTGGTGTCTTCCTTAGTTCAATAGTATTAGTGTTAGTTGGTATCCCTTTTATTCTTAGTTTGCTATTACCGCATATTTTGCACTGTTGTTACTTGCCTTCCGTACGCCCTTAGTTTGTTATCATTTCATGTTATTACTGACTATTAGTGATTTTTCAAACTCTCTTTTGCTTTCTTGGGTTTTGTGTTCTAAATACCTTGTATTGATATTACTTGCTATAGGTGCTTCTTCCATCCTTTCTTTAGCCGAGGGTCAATCAGAAACAGTCTATCTGCCCTTTCTGGGTAGGGGTAAGGCTGCGTACATCCTACCCTCCCTAGACTCCACTTGTGGGATTACAATGGGTTGTTGTTGTTGCAAAATTTCTACTAATATTGTCGGGTGTATTTCGCAGAGTGGACCTGGAGTAAACTACAGCACCGAAACTAGAGTGGGACTTTGTTGCAAGCCAAAGGGTGAAGGAAGTCATAAATTAAAAGTTGGATGAAAGAACAAAGGATATTCTGATGATCTGACCAACATGTAATGAGAGTATCTGGCCCAAGAAGCATGGTAGTGACAGCACGACAAATGTGATCTTTTCTTAAGAGGGAACTTGCTGATCGCTTGTTTTAAAGTCTTTATTCTGAACTTTAAAAAATATGAATCTTTTTACCTAAAGTAGATTTGTGTGGCTTTAATAACAGGAACTTCCCAAGCAATTGTAAACTTTCCCAATTTTCAGGTCCTTGCAACATTTCCAAAATTATAAAAACTGAGATAAAATTATATGAGCAATTCTGATCATTCATTTCACCTTTTCATTCTTTTTCCTGGGAGCAGGGGAGGGGGGCGGACAGTGCATATAGGATAAACAAATAGGCTCTACCATTTACAATGGCAACCAAGATTTAAAAAAAAGGAGAGAAATTGTTTTAAGCTGATTCTATAGCTAACTGAGCAGTAATTTAAGGCAATTCTCATAGTTTCCATCACATAATGGTCAAGTCAAGAAAGGAGCTCTCCGTTTGATGAACAGAATACTTCCATTTATATGAGATAAGTAAAGAAGTGAAATCTAGGAGAAATTATTGAGTCTATTCCACCGCATATAACTTGCACCATATGAAACATAATGGCAGAAAAGACAAATCATTAATAAGTCAGATGTACGTTTGAACTAACCTTCTTGGCTTGTTGCATTGTATCTGGTGGAGGTACGGCTAAATAACGTGGCAGATGAGCTTGGAACCAAGGGTGCAAGCGAATCTCAGGAATTGTCATTCGCTTCATTGGGTCAACTATAAGCATCCTTGGAATCAAATCCCTTGCACCAGCTGATAAATGGCTGGGCAGAGTATATATTCCGCCCTAAAGACAATGGTATACAGTTAAACAACCATCTGCAATCAGTTCATACAGGAAAAAATCTTATCGTATAATTCACGTGCCATCTGTTTTCTTGCTCGCTAGCACACCCCTACCCAATAGTAGAGCACCGCCATATCAAGGCGGAACCTGCAGGTTCTAGCCCTGTCAGCCCCGATGGATTCAATAAATATATCAACTCATCTCTGTATTTTTGTGATAGGGACGGGGAGAATAATTTCATTCCGATGGAGGATCTTGCTTTTTGCTTTTTCAATCGCATTTCTCATACTAGTCCAAGTTTCAAAAAAAAAAATGAGATTGGGTCCCATCGGAGCTAAACAATCTTGTTTTTTAAGCATGGAAACGCTTGGAAGGGCAGAACTGGGAAACAATTAAGTCACCAGCATAGTTAGATTGATAAATCAACAACATATCCAAGCTTCATAAACGAAAAATGGAGCTACACGAGAATATCTGACTTATCATGTATGTAATATTAAAAGTTAGGATATGGGGCCAAATTTGGTTGTCAATTTAGGCCCACCAAAATAATAGAATGCCCACATGAAACGGAATTTGTGACAACCAGATCGCAATATGGAAACACAATAATTCAACCCAAGGGGCAGCTCAATCAGTATAAGATAAAATCAAATTAAGAATCAAAATTAACATGCTGGATATCAAATTTAATGAAATATACCTTTATTTTCTTAAAAAGGTTGGGAATGTTTTCATCGTCAAATGGAAGGGTGCCACAGAGAAGAGCATAAAGAATAACGCCACAGCTCCATACATCTACCTCAGGGCCAGCATATAATTTACCTGATATAACCTACAGAAAATTAAAAAAAAAAAAAAATGTAATGACCACAAGAAGCACTTCTCTGAAGAAATAATGCTGACAGGTGACAAAATGCAGCATACGCTCTAGGTATTGGGCTGAACCACAATGAAAAAAAGTCCAACCAGTAAAGGGCTGAACCACAAAAAGTAAATGCTATTAACTCCTATCAGAAGCCTCAGTACCTCTGGGGCAGCATAATTCGGGCTTCCACAACTTGTCTTCAGAAAATGACCATCACGCATGATATTGCTCAAACCAAAATCTGCTATCTTCACATTCCATTTGGAATCCAGAAGGAGGTTTTCGGGCTTAAGGTCCCTATGAACCACCATGTTTCTATGGCAGTATTCAACACCAGAAATTATCTGCTTTTTAGAAGAATTAGAATACTATCGCTACTTAAAAATAGTTAAACAGCATGATAAAACTCAGGAAGGAAGTGGGACATCCACCTGCTGAAAAAAATTACGAGCTTCATCCTCCTGCAATCTGCCCTTCTCAACAATGTAATCAAACAGCTCGCCAGATTTCACATACTCCATCACAACATATATATCTGAAGGTGTCTCTATGACCTCATAAAGCCGTATAATATGAGGATGCATGAACAATCTCAATATTTTGATTTCCCTTCGCACTGCAATATGTCAGCAATATAAACTCTTTAAATAGTCCAGACATCCATAAACAGCATAAAATTGATAATTGCAACCCAGAACCAAGAGGAAGTACTCGTCAATCATTGAGAACAAAATCATTCTCCATCAAGGTAAAACCCATAGGGAACTAGTCTAATCAAAATGCAAGCGCCTAGAGATTTGAGATCTAAAGTTTGAATAAGGAGTTTCTTGCAACCTTTGTGTCAGGAAGAATAAAAGGTTTTCTTCATAACAGGGACAATCCTTTTTTTAATCACGAAGAGTGAATATTTTTCTTCCTTTCGTTAAGTTTAAGTGGAAGAAAGTTCAATCCCATATAAAATCAAGTGACCGTGTAATTACCAACTTATATGGGTTCCTGAAAAGACATAACGGAAAAAGAAAAAAGAAAAAAGAAAAAGAAAGTAAAGGAGGAGGAATGATAAAGCAACAAACATGCCGAATAGTAGGTTAAACATCAGTCTTCATCGACGATTGCTTCCATTACTGACCAAAAAGACACCAAATTCTCCTTTTAGTGCTTCAACTGTGATATAGGTAAAAGGAGCAAAGATTGAATTCCTTCAATGGTTCCTTATGAAAAACCAGTACGAATATAACCTACATATCCTATTGAACTATGAGCTATTCCCTTTACTTTCACTCGGGCCATGGAATCCAGTGCTCCTACAATCATAGATGTAATGCCACAGGAAAGAAGATTTGTTGAAATATAGCTATTTAAGAACCATAAATAGAAAAATGTGAAATATTAGCAGAAACAGATATTTAGGCGCAGCAGAAGAGGATGCTATAACCAGGGTGTCTGAACCCATGTAGAAACTGATTAAGTATGTTATGTGTCCAATGCACGGAGAACTGACTTTGGTCCCCCAAACTTGCTTACTCATTGCAACCTTCCGGCTGCCAAACGACCTAAAAGGCTAGTCACCACTACCATTGGTCTAGGAAGTAAGCCCCAAAACCCAAAGCAGAGAAGGAGAAAAAGAACTTGCTACAAAACCAGCTAACATATTCCTGCATATGAGAACACAGTAATAGAGAAGGTGATAGTCAAAATAGGAATTGTTTTGGCTATAGTACCCAAATTAGCTATATATTTCACACAGGTTTGTCGTAATTCTAAAACTTTGGTGAATGCATCTTTTATCATAATAAAGATATAGGTTGTCCCCCCTCCCCTCCCTTCTCCCCCCTCTCCACGCACCACCACCTTTTGCTTTTTTTTTTTTTTTTCCTTCTAAAATTAAAGGAAAAAAAGGAGAGACATTGCCCATATCCTTTGGATAGTGAGGGAAAGAGTGACTGCATTTCCCTGTTTTCCTATACCTTTTTCTTCCATGTCCATGTTCCTGATTTTTCGGCGATTAAGAATCTTGACAGCAACTTTGTGCCCGGTTCGGGTATGTTCAGCTATTTTCACTTTGCCAAACGATCCAATGCCAAGAGTTTTCCCGAGCTTATAGTTTCGTAAGAAAGAGTCCACACTGCTGCTGTTTTGGACTGTTGATCCATCCATTTTCCTATCAACATGAAAATTTTTTAGGCGAATCGGAAATTCATCATCTGGAAAGGGCACATAAAACAATGCCAAAAGGTACCTTCCAGTAATGACCCAAAAAAGAATTTAAAATTGATAGTAGTTAAAAAATTTGCAGTAATTTTCGAAATGGAATTTCCCTTCGACGCCACGATAATTTTGGGAAGCACAACTGCCAAGCTCATCTATTAAAGTTGCATATACTAGTAGTTGCAGAGAGCTTAATTGTCGAGTCTCAAGCTGACAAGGTGATAGTATGGAATCAAAACATAACTTCCAGTTAAAACAACATGTATGCCTTCTGTGATGATTAAAAGAGGTAGAATTTTCGGATGGCCTAAAAAGTATGTAATAACACCTTCAAATAACAGTATATTTTTAATAAGAAATTCTTTAGACATGAATAATGAGCAATTGGATTTAACTCCCCCTTATGCTAAATTCTTTATGTCAAGCAGTTGGAAGATTTACAATACACAACTTGCCAACTGATACGAATCAACACCCTTTTTCACACGCTAGTGGAAAGAAATGAATACCAACATATACATTGGACACAAACACGAATGTTAATGGGAATAAAAAATTCAAACCTAAGACATCTTGATCTTAGTACCTCCACCTTAACTTGTTAACCACTGGGCTAAAGCTTCATTTGGCCCCTTACGCTAAAATTGGCACATTTTATCACTCAATTGGGAAAAAATTAAAAGCGAAATTATCAAAATAGTACCAAAACCCTAAAGAAATGAAAAGGAGCTAACTTGTATAGCAAATTCAATTGTATAGCAAATTTTCTCCCACCCCCAACCCCCAGTTAACCCTATATGGCAAAAATTATCAACTCCATGACATCAAAACAGAATCTTGAAATTAACCCAAATATGTTAGCCAAGTATGTAACATACAAGTGGGGCATATTCTTGAAAACCCTAACAAACACAGATCTAAAAAAGACAGGAATAAACAAGGAAAAATACATGCAGACCCACCTAGCAGAAGCTGAAACCTGAAGAAGCAGATTGAAGAAGGCAGATTGGGAAATTAAGCAATTATCTTTAGCATTTGGAAGATGGCNGGTTTTGGGGGGGGGGGGTGTAAAGATGCCTGCAGAAGCGCAAGAATGGAGTTCACTGGTTTCGATTCCGTTAATTTCCCCCCTCGCATTCACAGAACAATTTATCGTAGTTACTATATAATTAATGACAATATTAATAAATTAGATTCTGTATTACAATATTTTTCTACATTATATTTTCTGAAGATTCTATGTTATATTTTTTCATAAACTAAAAAGTGTTGGATAGCTTATACATGTTACCTCTCACAAGTATAAAGGTACCGAATAATTTTATTTACCAAAATTTTGATAATTTAAGATAATTTTGTTCACTAATTACCTATTATGTTTAATCAACTCAAATTTGAATGCGAGACAACGTAGTAGTATGATATACTTTAACTTTATTAAATTATGAATTACAATGATAAACACTGTTGTCTTGACAGAATCAACCTTTGATCTTTCCCTTCCACGGAATCTGGCACAGATAATCAGTAGTGTGCCTTTTTTGGGCCAACGTGGTCCATATAAAAACTGTGATGTGATGTTTTAATTTTATTTTTGTAAGAAATAGCAATAATTAAAACATACACCTACTTTTTTCCTTTATTTTTTTTTAGACAACATACATGCTATTGTTTAACCCAAAAATAGATTTTACGATCAAAGAAAAAATCAAGTTACTGATAATCAAAATTACTTTACTTTCTTGGTAATTCAAAGAATAAGAAAAATAAGAAAAATAATAGGTAAGGAAAGAAAACTTATTGTTGATTGCTAATCTTTTCCAGAATTGCGGATTGAACACTTGATCGAATAAAGTAAACGACTGATTGCATATATTGAAAAATATTCAGATCCTCTACAAAATGAGGTATGGGTTCTTATATGAGGATACATAATTGTAAATGGTTTCTCTACTTAATTCTAGATCGTTAATGTTATTAATTGCCTTGATTGCCCGTTAATGGTTACAGTAATAACTGAAGATCACCCGTAATCAAAGTTAATGTCGATTCTCCTTCCATATTTTTGACAGACCTGTGCATCTTCCCCTTTTATAGTCTTCATTCATCTCGTGTCTATCTCTTCTTTTCCAGTTGTCAGGAATTATACTTCTTCTGAAGAAACACTGTGGGTGTTCTATCGGTGCCTTTTCATTTTCTTTCATTGATTCAACTGAAAGTGCCACTTGTCACCACATGTCACGACCCAAAATCACTAGTCGTGATGACACCTAACTCGACCCGCTAGGTAAGCCAATTGACAGACAAAACAAGCCAAAAGAAATTATAGGAAAATAATGAAGAAATATCTGAACTTTAACAAATTTTCCAAGATCTGATAGTACAAATCACGAGTTTCTAAGAATTTGAATTGGCAAGCGGATACAAATAATTACACGATCTGTTTAAAACTACATAAACAAACTAAAAAAATCTAAAGCCACCAAGGACAAGTAGCGGCTATATCCAAAATGCATGAATGTCTTCATGGTCAGCTCCCGACATTGCCAGCAGCTCCGCTCCAAAAGTTTGCACACAAGGTGCAGAAGTGCAGTATAAGTACAACCGACCCCATGTACTCAGTAAGTATTTTGTCTAACCCCGTCGAAGTAGTGATGAGCCTTTTTAGTAAAAAGGATGCTCACTGATAAAATATGTAATGTAAACTAACAACAGAACTATACTACACTATAACATAATAGAATACACGAAACGAATGTATAAAACAATAACAGAGTAGTGGAAGAAAACACAATTCAACAGGTATTAGTATCTCACCCAATCCTTTCCTTAGAGAAAAAAAATAATAAATCACAATAATTACCTCGAAACTTTCATAATGTGAGGAATATACTCAAGACATCAAATCCAACGGCACGACAACACTCTTCGTGCATTTATCTCCTCCTCACCAATTATGTATAAAACAGTACCAACCGAATGACAGAAATACTGATAACATAAATGACAAAGTAAAAAATACGCAAGTACCAATGAATAAAGAGAATGTACATAAGAATATCATTAACAGACTAGGCAGAAATCGTAAAGGTAATGACAACGATTAGGTAAAGGAATGTAACTTCAACTAACTAGCATGGTGAAGGCATGAAGATAGATATGACAAATAAGGAAGCGATCACATGTTCTTTATAAGTTAACAAGTAGAGACATAAACGACTAAAATGGAAGAAGGCCTATACTTAAGTGCAACAAAACAGATGACATGGATGCAATCATAACAGCAGGAAGTCGAAATGATATTGGCAAGTTAAGAAGATAGAAAGCATGGTAGCACGATAACAATTGTGATAGAGGATAAAGACAAAACAGTAACGACAAGTCACACAAGAACCATGAACAAGACAATAACAACGCAAAGTAAAGACATGAAGATATTTGCAAGAAAAGGATATCACAACATACTGCATGTCTCTCGTCCTCACTTGCACGGAAACACCCTTCGTGCAATGAACTCACCATAACATGAAAGCTTATTGATATAAATGCAATGGCACGGCATCACCCTTCGTGCTTTTACCAGCATAACATGGCACGACATCATCCTTCGTGCTTTTACTCATAATTGATATGGCACGGCATCACCCTTCATGCTTTTACTCTCAATAATATGGCACGGCATCACCCTTCGTGCTTTACACTCTACTCATATGATAATGTATATACAATGACACGACATCACCCTTCTTGCTTTACACTCTTCCTTACCAGACACATGTATAACAATGACAACAAGGCAAGGAACACAAATACCATCAAGGAGAGTGTTTACACGAATAATCCAAATGAATCTCAATCACAACTTTCCAAGCCAACAATGATTCAATAAACCCGCAAGAACCTCATTTTCCAGGTTTTTCCACAATCGCACGAATGATCTACAACACAAGTATAGAATCTAGTATCTCGAAAACATAGGCCGTAGCAAGGTAATAATGAGTACGCATAGTGATGACTGAGTTAAACACATCAATGAAATCTCATAATTTCCTTCAAATTTGATCAAGTCATAATGAACTAAGTCTTAGTTTCCAACATTTAATACTATATTCTTAGTATCCAGGAATCAAGTAAGGCATGAAACAAGAAGATCACGTGAATGTACAAGACACAATGTACAACATAATTTACCCCCGAGCATGGTTAACCCTGGCACATGCATATATGTTCGTCACCTCATATATGTATAACCCCCGCATGTAGCAAATAATATCAAATAGTAGGGAAAATTTCCTCAACAAAGCTAGGCAAGACACTTACCTCAATTTGGCTAATTCAATACTCAATTTAGCTTTTCCTTTACAAGATCCACCTCCGTCCGGCTCAATCTAGCCAAAGACGACTTAAACACATCACCCAATGCAAGGAAACTCGTTAATAAAGCTATGATTTTTATTCAATTTCTAAAAAGTCAAACAAAGTCAACTTCCGACCACACCTGGCCAAAACCGGGGTTCAAGGGTAGGTTTTTACTACCCATAGACTCAAGAGTCCAAATATGTATTTTGTTTCCAAATCTGAGTCATATTCGACTCACAAATCCCAAATTTCCGATTTTCAAAGTCTTGAAAAAATTCCCAAAATTTTCACTAGATTTCTTATGAATTTGATGCTAAATCTTGTGTAAAATCATGAAATATTGAGAATTGATTAGAGGCACTTACCTAATGATTTGGTATGAAAATCCCTTCACAAAATCGCTTACCATCGAAGCTAGGGTTCAAAATATATAAAAAATGAAGCTAAGTCTCAGAATTCTCAGCACTTAACAGATTGCAAATGTCGCATTTGTGACAGGGGGTTCGCAAATGAGACCCTCGCAAATGTGGACAAAAAATCACAAATGCGAAAAGAAGCCTTCCTGTCAAGGTCGCATTTGCGACACAATACTTCGCAAATGCGAAGTCCAATACTTCGCAAAAGTGGCAGGGTCCCTCGTAAATGCGGACAACCCCACATCGCAAATGCGATGGGTTTCTTTGCAAATGCGAATCTTCCCCAGCAGCCCACTTTTCGCAAATGCAGTGTCTACTTCGCAATTGCGACTGTCGCATTTGTGACAAATACATCACAAATGCGATGACACCAGAACCAGAACTCAGACTTTGAATAAAAACAATTTGAAACCAATCCGAAACTTATCCAAGCCCTCGAGGCTCCAAACCAAACACCCACACGAGTCTCAAAACATAACACGAACTCGTTCGAGCGATCAAAACATCAAAATAACCTCTAAAAATCACAAATCGGACGCCAAAACGCATGAAGATCAAAGAAAACTTCAAGAACTTCTAGAATCGCAACCAAACTTCCGAACCATATCAAATCAACTCCAAATAGATGGCGTCAAATCTTGCAGACAAGTTTTATATGACAAAACGAACCTACTTGGAGCTTCAACTCATGCATAACAACCTCGAAACGATGAATCGCACCTCAAGTCAAAATCAATGAACTTTGGAGATTCAACTTCTACAACCAATGCAAAAACCTATCAAAACACATCTGATTGAACTCAAATTTTGCACACACGCCACATTTGAAACTACGGATCTATTCCAACTTTCGGAATCGGAATCCAACCCCGATATCAAAAAGTCCACCCCCCGCCAAACTTCCCACTAATCCAACTGTCACGACCCCAAACCTAAACTGGCCGTGATGACACTTATCGTGGTATGAGGTTAGCCAATTTACCGAGAATAACATAAAAGATTTCCATCTAATACATAAGTTATCCAATATTTCCTTAAAATTTCGCTTTTAAGCATTTCAAGACAATAAAAATAGCCAAAATGTCTAAACACAGCCCCAACACATGGAGTCAACCGTCACGAACATCTAAGAAGTGATACAATCGGATACTATTTCATTACTACAAATAAATCTGGAAATAGATAAAAATGACATAATAGGAAGGATAAAGGGCATGTTGCGGATGCCGAACAACTACCTCAAAATCTCCGAACAAGCTCCAAGGAGAGAGTGAATCATCTAGCGCTCAGACCCAGTACCTGAATCTGAACACAAGGTGCAGGGAGTAACGCGGGTACGCCAACTCAGTAAGTAACAATTATAACTAAAGACTTGAGTGCAGTGAAGAGCATATAAAAATCATGTAAGTTCATATAATAAACAACAATGGAAATAAATAAATCAAGTCAGGAATCTACATTCCAAATATTTCATAAAAACTCCAGTTTTCCGTTTAAAGTCTCATATAAAACATTTATTCGACGTTATCATTAGAGGCTCAGTGTAAAGAATAGTGAATACAGTAGTGTCATAGTATATAAGCCCCTCGGGAACAATATCACTCATAAATAAAGCCACTGGGGCAAGCCTCTCAGTCACTCGGGACTAAACTCTCAGTAGTAAATGCTCACACTCATCACTCTCGCTCAACAGGTACCATATAATAACCACTGCGGCGTGCAGCCCGCTCCATAAATAGTTGACTGCGCTCATTGGAGGTGTACAGACTCCGGAGGGGCTCCTACAACCCAAGCGCTATATCGTTGCAGCGTGCAACCCGATCCATATATATGTCGCTGCAACATGCAGCCCGATCCCCATATATATATATATATATATATATATATATATATATATATATATATATATATATATATATATATATATATATATAACGCTGCGGCGTGCAGCCCAATCAATCACTATCCTCATAATCCGGCTCTCGACCTCACTCAATCATCATCCTCACAAGCCACTCGGGAAACTCAGTACAATTCACGGAGACTCAACCCAAAATATATTTCATTATTTAAAAGCAGAATGATAAACAGGAATAAACAGTGAACATGTATAAATCATGACTGAGATTATATTTTCTATCAAAACAGTGTGAGAATAGTAGTAAAATACCCCTGAGGGTCCAAACAGGTCGGCACAAGGCCCCAAACACGGCGTACAACCCAAAATATAGTATAAATCTCTAAAATAGGGGATATCATATGATTTCAAATCAAATATGCGGCTTAAAAATCGCTACGGGATGGAAGAAGTCACAATCCTTATCGGTCTACGCCCACACGCTCGTCACCTAGCATGTACGTCACCTTATTTACCAAAACAATACGAAATACCGGGGTTTCATACCCTCAGGTCTAGATTTACAATCGTTACTTACATCAAACCGGGCAAAATCCTTACTCGCGATGCCTTTGCCTCTTGACTCGGCCTCCGATCGCTCCGAATCTACCAAAAATCAGTACTATAACATCAATATGCGATAAAAAACAAAACCCAAGCGAAAATTATCAAATTTAATCAAAAATCCCGAAATTGGCCAAAACTACCCCCCAGGCCCACGTCTCGGAATCTGATAAAAATCATGAAACCAGAATCCTTATCCTCTCACGAGTCCATACATACCAAATTTACCCAAATCTCGCAACAAAATCTCATTCAAAACCTCAATAATCCATCTCAATACCACTTCCTCTTTTTCCCAAAATTTTCACCCCAAGTCACAAATTAGATGATGAAATTAAAGACATAATCATGGGATTTAACCTAAACCAAGTAATAATCACTTACCCCAATGTTTTCCTTGAAATATCTCTCAAGAATCGCCTCTACCCAAGCTCCAATTCGTCAAAAATGAAAAATGGGATGAAGTCCCCTTATTTTATAACTTAAAGTTTCTGTCCAGGATGCCCTCGGTCATGGCCTCGATCTCGCCCTCGACCATGGCCTCGATCATTCCCTCGATTTTGACCCCCTCGATTATGAACCACCTCAAGGATGAACCACCCCGATTATGAACCACCTCGAGGATGAACCACCTCGACTATGAACCACTTCGAGGATGAACCACCCCGATTATGAACCACCTCAAGATGAACCATCCCGATTATGAACCACCTCGATGATGAACCACCCCGATTATGAACCACCTCGAGGATGAACCACCCCGATTATGAACCACCTCGAGGATGAACCACCCCGATTATGAATCACCCCGAGGATGAACCAACCCAAGGATGAATCACCTCGATTTTTGACAAATGCAGAAAAACCCAGAAAACTCACACCTGCAGATATCAACCATCAACCAAAGTCCAAAAATGATCCGTTAACCACTTGAAACTCACCCCAGGCCCTCGGGACCTCAACCAAACATGCCAACACATCCCAAAACATCATACGAACTTAGTCAAACCTTCAAAACACTCAAAACAACATCCAAACACCAAATTACACACGGATTCAAACTTAATGATACTAAGAACTTCCAACTTCTATTTTTGATGTCAAAACCTATCAAATCACCCCCGAATGACCTGAAAATTTGCACACACATCCAAAATGACACTATGAACCTGTTCCAACTTCCAGAATTCTTCCGACCCCGATAGCTAATTTTTCACTGTCGACCGAAAATCGCCAAAAACTCAATTTCGCCAATTCAAGCCTAGTTCTACTCCGGATCTCTGAAAAACATTCCGAACACTCCTAAGTCCCAAATCACCTAACGAAGCTATCTGAGGCATAAAAACTACATTCCGAGGTCATTTACCTATAAGTCAACTTTCGGTTGACTTTTCCAACTATTAAACCATCTTAAGAGACTAAGTGTCTCATTTCTCGCCACGATAACTTTGAACCCGAGCCAATCGACCCAACACCATATAAATGAGTTAAGCAACACATGATAAGGCAGAAACAGGGAAAATCTCACGGAACGACCAACCGGGTCGTTAGATTCTCCCTCTCTTAAACAAATGTTCGTCCTCGAACGGGTCTAGAAACATACCCAGAGTCTCAAATAGGTGAGGATATCTGCTCCTCATCTCCTGCTCAGTCTCCCAGGTGGCCTCCTCTACCGGCTGCCCTCTCCACTGCACCTTCACTGAAGCTATATCTTTAGACCTCAACCTTCTGACCCGACGACCCAAAATGGCTATTGGCTCTACCTCATAAGACATATCACCCTCTAGCTGAACCGAGCTGAAGTCTAAAACATGGGACGGGTTACCAACATAATTTCGGAGCATGGAAACATGAAATACCGGATCACACTCGACAAGATATGTGGAAAAGCAAGTCAATAAGCCACCTCTCCAACCCTCTGAAGCACCTCAAAATGCCCAATGAACTGGGGACTCAACTTTCCCCTCTTCCCGAACCGCATAAGACCCTTCATGGATGACACCTTCAACAAAAACTTCTTCCCAACCATGAAAGATACATCCCGGACCTTCCGGTCTGCATAGCTCTTCTGCCTAGACTGCGCCGTGCGAAACTGCTCCTGAATCAACTTCACTTTATCCAACGCATCCTGAACCAAATATGTACCCAAGAGCCTAGCCTCACCCAGTTCAAACCAACTGACCGAAGATCTACACCTCATCCCATATAAATCCTCGTACGAAGCCATCTGAATACTCGACTAATAACTATTATTATATACAAACTCCGCGAGTGGCAGAAACTGGTCCCATGAACCCCCAAAATCAATGACACAAGCACGCAACATATCCTCCAGTATCTGAATAGTGCGCTTTGACTGCCCGTCCTTCTAAGGATGAAAAGTTGTGCTCAACTCAACCTGAGCACCCAACTCTCTTTGCACGGCCCTCCAAAACTGCAATGTGAACTGAGTACCTCTATCAGAAATGATAGAAACTGGGACACCATGCAACCGGACAATCTCCCGAATATAAATCTCAGCTAAGCACTCCGAAGAAGAAGTAGTACCAACAGGAATGAAGTGCGCGGACTTGGTCAGCCGATCCATAATAACCCATATAGCATTGAACCTCCTCGAAGTCCGTGTGAGCCCAACTACAAAGTCCATGGTGATCCGCTCCCACTTCCACTCCGGAATATCTAACCTCTGATATAATCCACCTGGTCTCTGGTGCTCATACTTGACCTGCTGACAGTTGAGACAGTGAGCTCCAAATCCAACAATATCCTTCTTCATCCGCCTCCACCAATAATGCTGCCTCAGATCCTGATACATCTTCGTGGCACCCGAATGGATGTAGTACCGCGAGCTGTGGGGCTCCGCTAGAATCAAATCTCGAAGCCCATCGACCTTAGACATACATATCTGACCCTGCATCCTCAAAACCCCATCATCGCCAATAACTACATCCCTGGCATCACCTCACCGGACCCTATCCTGAAGAACGAGCAAGTGTGGGTCATCATACTGGCGCTCTCTGATACAGTCATAAAGAGAAGACCTGGAGGCTACACAAGCCAATACTCGGCGGGGCTCTGATAGATCCAATCTCACCAACTGGCCCGCTAAGGCTTGAACATCAAGTGTTAATGGTCTCTCCGCTGCTGAAAGATATGCTAGACTCCCCAAGCTCTCTACTTTGCGACTCAAGGCATCGGCCACCACATTGGCCTTCCTCGGATGATATAGAATGGTGATATCATAGTCCTTGAGAAGCTCCAACCATCTCCTCTAACGCAAATTCAGATCCTTCTGCTTAAACAGATACTTCAGACTACGGTGATCAGTAAAAACCTCACAATGAACCCCATACAAGTAATGGCGCCAAATCTTCAAGGCGTGAACAATGGCTGCTAGCTCGAGATCATGCACCGGATAATTCTTCTCATGAGTCTTCAACTGGAGCGAGGCGTAGGTAATCACCCTACCCTCCTACATCAAAACACAACCAATGCCTATCTTCGAGGCATCACAATACACGGTATAAGAACCTGAAGCTGATGGCAATACTAACACTGGAGTTGTGGTCAAGGTAGCCTTGAGCTTCTGAAAGCTCTCCTCACCCTCGCCCGACCACCTGAATGGAGCACCCTTTTGTGTCAATTTGGTCAAAGGCGAAGCAATAGAAGAAAACCCCTCCACAAAGCGACGGTAATACCCCGCCAAACCAAGGAAGCTCTTAATCTTTGTAGCTGAGGACGGTTTGGACCAACTCTGCACCGCCTTTATCTTCTTCCGATCAACCTGAATACTCTCGCTGGACACCACGTGCCCCAAGAAAGATACTGAGTTAAGCCAAAACTCACACTTGGAGAATTTCGCATAAAGTTTCTCCTCCCTCAATCTATGCAATACAACTCTCAAATGCTGAGCATGCTCCTGGCTACGAGAATATACCAGGATTTCATCAATGAACACAATAATAAAGGAATCCAAATACGGCTGAAATACGTTGTTCATCAAATGCATGAACGATGTTGGGGCATTGGTCAGCCCAAAAGACATCACCAAGAACTTATAATGACCATAACAAGTCCTGAAAGGCGTCTTGGGAGCATCTGAATCCCGGGTCTTCAGTTGATGGTGCTCGTATCTCAAATCAATCTTACAGAACACCCTGACTCCCTGAATCTGGTCAAACAAATCATCAATATGAGGCAAAGGATACTTATTCTTGATTGTAAACTTGTTTAACTGCATGTAGTCAATACACATTCTCATGGAACCATCTTTTTTCTTCACAAATAACACTGGTGCACCCCAAGGTGACACACTAAGCCGAATGAACCCCTTATTTAAGAGTTCCTGAAGTTGCTCTTTCAATTCCTTCAACTCTGTCGGTGCCATACGATACAGTGGAATAGAAATAGGCTGAGTGACCGACACCAAATCAATACCAAAATCAATGTCCCTGTCGGGTGGCATGCCTGGCAGGTCTGCAGGAAACATGTCCGGAAAATCACAAACCACAGGAGCATAATCAATAGTGGGAGTCTCAACACTGACATTCCTCAAAAAAGCCAAATAAGACAAACACCCTTTCTCCACCATACGCTGGGCCTTCAAATATGAAATCACTCTACTAGGCACATACTCAATAGAATCTCTCCACTCGACTCTCGAAAATCCTGGCATAGCTAAGGTCACGGTCTTAGCGTGACAATCAAGAACAACATGACACGGAGATAGCCAATCCATGCCCAATATCACATCGAAGTCAACCATGCTAAGCAATAACAGATCCAGGATCAAATGAGACCGAAGCATCTCGGTGACAGACTGAGACAATAACTGTAATTACTGCATCTGAGGCCATAGAATCTGGTCTGGCTGGGAGTGCATAAAATTGAGCCTGACCTCCACCTGATTGGCCTCCCCCTCTAGGACGGCCTCTCGCTGCTTGACCCCCACCCCTAGCTGTCTGGGCGGGTGGTGAAGTAA
Source organism: Nicotiana paniculata (assembly GCA_005239505.1). Classification (NCBI taxonomy): domain Eukaryota; kingdom Viridiplantae; phylum Streptophyta; class Magnoliopsida; order Solanales; family Solanaceae; genus Nicotiana; species Nicotiana paniculata. The sequence continues at coordinate 61,495 of ML340972.1, read as the reverse complement.
CTGGAGCTGAAGTCGAGGGTTGACACCTCTGCTGAGATGGACCCCCAAGAAGATGAGGACACTGTCTCCTCATGTGCCCTCCCTACACTCATAACAACTCCCTGGAGCTGGAGACAGGGACTGAAGGGGACCCATAGCACCAGGATAACCACTAGAAGAACCAATACATAGAGGAACCCTAAACCGATGGTGCTCGAGATGAACTCTAGGCTGGAAGAGCACTGAATGAAGATCAACTCAGATGAGAACTACGGGGACCATGCCCTGATGATGCACCACTATAGGCTGGATGGACTGGCTGAGGAGGCCTAAATGGGCGGCCTATGCTATGCTAAAACTGACCCCTAGAGGGAGCACTGCCGAAACTACCAGATCCTCGAGGCCTCTTGGCCTCCCTCTCATCGCGCTCCTGGCGGTGAACTACCTCAATATCCTGGGCAATATCCACAACCTGCTCAAAAGTAACAATCGATATCCTATCTCTGGTCATCAGAATACAAAGCTGATAAGTGAGGCCATCCACGAACCTTATAATCCTCTCTCTCTCAGCAGGGACCAAATCTATAGCATGACGGGCTAGCTCTGAAAACCTCATCTCATACTGCGTTACTGTCAACTCATCCTGACGTAACTGCTCAAATTGCCTGCGCAGCTTCTCTTTGCGGGACTGTGGAACATACTTCTCTAAGAAGAGAGTAGAAAATTGTTGCCAAGTGAGAGGTGCTGCACCAACAGGCCTACGCCTCTCATAAGACTCCCACTAAGTAAATGCAGCTCCTGAGAACTAGAAAGTAGTAAACGAGACCCGTTGGTCTCCAATATCCCTATTACGCGAAGAATACTCTCACACTTGTCCAAGAAACCCTGGTCATCCTCGCCCTCAGCACCACTGCATATCGGAGGCTGAAGATTTTTCCTAAGGGTTCTAAAGCCTCTTGAAGATAAGTACAGACATCTCCATACCGATCCGCAAGACTCTACTAAACTTGCTCATGATCGGTGAGTCCTATGTAACCTAGGCTCTGATACCAACTTGTCATGACCCCAAACATAAATTGGCTGTTATGGCGCCTATCGTGGTACTAGGCTAGCCAATTTACCGAGAATAACATAAAAGATTTCCATTTAATACATAAGTTATCCAATATTTCATTAAAATTCCGCTTTTAAGCATTTCAAGATAGTAAAATAAGCCAAAATGTCTAAACACAGCCCCAACACCTGGAGTCAACCATCACGAGAATCTAAGAAGTGATACAATCGGATACTATTTCATTACTACAAACAAGTCTGACCTAGCCTCGCCCGGTCAAACCAACCGACCGGAGATCTACACCTCCTACCATGTAAGGCCTCATACAGAGCCATCTGAATACTCGACTGATAGCTGTTATTATATGCAAACTCCGCTAGTGGCAGAAAATGATCCCATGAACCACTAAAGTCAATCACACAAGCACGCAACATGTCCTTCAAAATCTGAATGGTACGCTCCGACTGCCTGTCGGTCTGAGGATGAAACAATGTGCTCAACTCAACCTGAGTACCCAACTTCCTATGCACGGTTCTCCAAAACTGGGACGTGAGCTGAGTGCCTCTGTCTGAAATGATAGAAACTGGAACCCCATGCAAACAGACAATTTCCATGATATAAATCTCAGCTAACCTCTCCGATGAATACGTAGTATCAATAGGAATGAAGTGCGCGGACTTGGTTAGCCGATCCACAATAACCCATATAGAATCAAACCTCCTCGAAGTCTGTGGGATTCCAACTACGAAGTCCATGATGATCCGCTCCCACTTCCACTCCGGAATATCAAACCTCTGAAGAAATCCACCAGGTCTCTGGTGCTCATACTTGACCTGCTGACAGTTGAGACACCGAGCCACAAACTCCAAAACATCCTTCTTCATTCTCCTCCACCAATAATGCTGCCTCAAATCCTGATACATCTTTGCGACACCCAGATGGATGGAATACCGCGAACTATGAGCCTCTGTGAGAATCAAATCTCGAAGTCCATCTACATTGGACACGCAAATCCGGCCCTGCATCCTCATGACCCCATCATCACCAACAACCACATCTCTAGAATCACTGCGACGTACCCTGTCCTGAAGAACAAGTAAGTGTGGATCATCATACTGGTGTGCTCTAATCTGATCGTAAAGAGAAGACCTGGAGGCTACACAAGCCAACACCCGCGGAGGCTCTGATAGGTCCAATCTCACCAAATGACATGCTAAGTCCTGAACATCAAGGGCTAATGGCCGCTCTGCTACTGGAAGGTAAGCTAAACTCCCCAAACTCTCTGCTCTGTGACTCAAGGCATCAACAACTACATTGGCCTTCCCCGGATGATATAAGATAGTGAGGTCATAATCCTTAAGGAGCTCTAACCATCTCCTCTGACGTAAATTCAAGTCCTTCTGCCTCAGCAGATACTGCAAACTACGATGATCAGTGAAAATCTCACACTGCACTCCATACAGATAATGCCGCCAAATCTTCAAGGCATGAACAATGGCAGCTAACTCAAGATCGTGCACTGGATAATTCTTCTCGTGCACCTTCAAATGTCTGGACGCATGGGCAATCACCCTACTGTCCTGCATCAATACCGCTCCCAAGCCAACTCTGGAAGCATCACAATAAACTGTGTAAGAACCCGAACCAGCAGGCAAAACTAGTACTGGAGCTGTAGTCAATGCTGATTTGAGCTTCTAAAAGCTCTCCTCACACTCATCAGACCATCTGAATAGAGCACCCTTCTGGGTCAATCTGGTCAAAGGCGAAGCTATCGAAGAGAACCCCTCCACAATGCGACGGTAATATCCCGCTAAACCAAGGAAACTCCTAATCTCTGTAGCTGAGAACGGTCTGGGCCAACTCTGCACCGCCTCTATCTTATTTGGATCAACCTGAATCGCCTCACTGGACACCACGTTCCCCAAGAAATCTACCGAACCCAGCCAAAACTCACACTTGGAGAATTTCGCATAAAGCTTCTCCTCCCTCAATCTTTGTAACACAACTCTCAAATGCTGAGCATGCTCTTCCTGGCTACGAGAATAAACTAGGATATCATCAATGAACACAATGACGAAAGAATCGAGAGATAAGGCTGAAACATGCTGTTCATCAATTGCATGAACGCAACTGGGGCATTGGTCATCCCAAACGACATAACCAAGAACTCATAATGACCATACTTGGTCCTGAAAGCAATCTTCGGTATATAAAAATCCCGAATCCTCAACTAATGGTACCCAGATCTCAAATCAATCTTGGAAATACTCTGGCTCCCTGAAGCTGGTCAAACAAATCATCAATACGGGGCAAGGGATATCGGTTCTTCACCGTAACCCTATTCAACTAGCGATAATCAATACACATACGCATGGACCCATCCTTCTTCTTAACGAACAACACCGGTGCACCCCAAGGTGACACACTAGGCCGAATGAACCCCTTATACAGGAGCTCCTGAAGTTGCTCCTTCAATTCTTATAGCTCCTCTGGCGCCATACGATATGGTGGAATATAAATAGGCTGAGTGCCTGGCACCAGGTCAATACCAAAATCAATATTCCTGTCAGGTGGCATGTCTGGCAGGTCTGCAGGAAACACATCCGGAAAATCATGGACCACATGAACTAAATCAATAGCAGGAGTCTCACCACCGACATCCCTTACAAAGGACAAATAAGACAAACACCCTTTCTCAACCATGCGCTGGGCCTTCAGGTAAGAAATCACCCTGCTAGGCATATACTCGTAAGAACCTCTCTACTCAACCCTCGGACACCCCGGCATAGCCAAGGTCACGGTCTTAGTGTGACAATCAAGAACAACATGGCACGAAGATAACCAATCCATGCCCAATATCACGTCAAAATCGACCATGCTGAGTAACAGTAGGTCCACTCGGGTCTCCAGACCCCCAATAGAGATAATGAATGACCGATACACACGGTCCACAACAATAGTATCGCCCACCGGAGTCGACACATGAACAGAGGTCATTAGAGACTCACGGGGCACATCAAGAAAACCGACAAAATATGAAGAGACATAGGAATATGTAGAACCAGGGTCAAATAAAGCCAAGGCATCACGGCAACAGACTAAAACAATACCTGCAATCACGGCATCTGAGGCCATAGCATCCAGCCTGGCTAGACATGCATACATGCGGGCTTGACCTCCCCCTGCTCGACCTCCACCTCTAGGGCAGCCTCTGGCTGACTGACCACCACCTCTGGCTGCCTGGGCGGCTGGTGAAGCGACTGGAGCTGAAGTCGAGGGCTGGACCCTCTACTGAGAAGATCCACCGAAACAGTGGGGACACTGCCTCCACACGTGCCCGAACTCTCCACACTCAAAACAATTCCCCGGAGCTGGAGGTGGGGACTGATAGAAACCCCTAGCACCTGCACGTCCAGTGGAAGATTCCTAAATAGATGAACCCTAAACTGGAGGTGCTCGAGCTGCACTCTGAGCTAGGAGGGCACTGAAAGAAGTACGGCCTGACTGAGAACCACGGGGACCCTGCCCCGAAGATGCACCACTATAAGCTGGGTGTCCTGACTGAGGAGGCCTGAATGAACGACCCCTACTCTACTGAAACTGTCCCCTAAAGGGAGCACCACTGGAACTACCCGAACCACGAGGCCTATTGGCCTCCCGCTCCTCCCGCTCCTGGCGTCAAACAGACTCGATATCTCGAGCTGTGTCAACAACCTGCTCGAATGAAGCACCCGATACTCTCTACCGAGTCATAAGTAATCAAAGCTGATAAGAAAGACCATCCACAAACTTCCTCACCCTCTCCCTATCAGTAGGGTCAATCTCAGAAGCATGCCTAGCCAACTCGGAAAATCTCATCTCTTACTGAGTAACTGATAACTCTCCCTGGCGCAGCTACTCAAACTGCCTGCGTGCTCCTCTCTGTGGGACCGAGGAACATCCTTCTCTAAAAAGATCGTGGAGAACTGCTGCCAGGTAAGAGATGCTGAACCAATCGGTCTACGCCTCTAGAGCGACTCCCACCATGTAAAGGCAACACCCGCAAACTGAAATGTAGCAAATGAGACCCCACTGGTCTCCCAAATACCGGCGGTGTGCAGTATCCTATGGAACCTATCTAGAAATCCCTGGGCATCCTCGCCCTCTGTACCGCTGAAAGTTGGGGGCTGAAGTCTGCTAAATCTCTCCAACCTGCGCTGCTTGTCCTTAGGCATAGCAGGGACCACATAATCCTGAACCGGAGCAGCTGGCTGAGCTGGGGCTGCCCCTGGTGCCTGAATACCCTGTGCAGCCTGATCAGGTGCCCGGGTAGCTGGAGTCTGATTGCCTCCCCCGGCCTGAGCTGCAGTGGCAGTAGAAGACATGGCGACTGCCCGAGCCAAACTGGTGCATATGGTCAATATCTGAGACAGGGCCTCCTGAAGACCCGGAATAACCATAGGCATTGCTGGTGCCTGAGCCTGTCCCGCTGGGACACCATCGGCGAGAACCTGATCCTGAACAATAGGGGGATCCTAAGGTACTGCCCCGGCTGCTGCGCGGGCTGGCCCCTACCTTTACCACGGCCTCGACCTCCCGCTGGTCTAGCCGGTGACTGGTCACTTTGATCGGTATGCGGGGTCCTCACCATATGTGAGAGAATGAACAACATAAGTTCAGATTTCAAGAATCAATAGATCAACACGAAAGAGTTCAAGAAAGATAGAATGTTTCCTAAAAATTCGGCAGCTTATCGAAGATAAGTACAAACGTCTCCGTACTGATCCGCAAGACTCTACTAAACCTGCTCATGACCGTTGAGTCCTATGTAACCTAGGGCTTTGATACCAAACTGTCACGACCCTAAATCCTAACCGGCCATGATGGCGCCTATCGTGGAACTAGGCTAGCCAATATATCATAAGTTCATAGTTTCTTTCAAAATCCCATTTCCAAAATCTGAGTATTTCATAAATATACCAAAACTACTGAATAAAGTAGGTCAACATAATGCAATACTTCCAATCCCAAAACCTGGATCCAACGTGTCATGAGCATCTAGAAGAATAAGTCATAATATACTGTCATAATACAAAACCTCCGAATGAAATGAAGATACAAAAGGGAGGGAAAAACATAGATGCTGCGGACGATGGACAACTACCTCTATATCCCACCAATTTGGCTCTGCTGCGTAATAAAGGCTAAAGCTCGATGTCTGCATTTGAATCTACACACAAAGGTGCAGGGAGTAATGTGAGTACACCAACTCAGTAAATGAAAATAAATCAGGTCTGAGCAGCAAGAACAATATAAAATCAATGTCATCAAATCACAGGCAGCACAACTTTAGTTTCAAATAGTATAACATAGATGTATGAAATTGTCATGCCTTAAAAATTAACTTCCGAAAACTCTTAATATATGTATTTTTTTCAACAACTTCAACCGAAAGGTATAGCATAGAAATGAAATGAATCATATAGAGGCCCCTCGGGCAAAAACATATTGCATAAGCTCGGAATGAAAGTAGTGAATACATCCGTAGCCCCTTAGGAAAAACATGTATCACATTCAACCCCTCGGGCATGCCTCACAGTCACTCATAATCAGTCACTCAGCACCTGACACTCATTCATACCTCCCCATCGCTCGTCACTCGGCACTCGTCACTTGCACTCAGTAGGTACCTGCGCTCACTGGGGGTGTGTACAGACTCCGTGTTTGGAGGGGCTCCTTCATCCCAAGCGCTAAATAAACAGCCAAATCATGGCATCAATCGCTCTCAGGCTCTCGGCCTGACTCATATCATAAATATCCTCACAACATTGGCCCTCGGCCGCACTCAGTCAGACACTCTCGACATGCCACTCAGGCCATAAGTAAAATGGGGTTCTCGACCCGAAAATAGTATTTTATTTCAAGAAAAAGTAATATCATCAATTAGGAGTGTCAGCAATTTCACAAGGAGACTGAGTGTAAAATCATAGTTTCAAGTAGTGAGAATATCAGTAAAGTAGCCCCCAAGGGGTTAAAACAGATCGGCACTAGGCCCTAAACATGGCTCATAGCCAAATTATTACACAATTCTTTAAGAACATAATTGACATAAGGTTTTGAGTAAATATACAACTCATTGGCCGCTGCGGAGAGGACCTATACCAATCCAAGAGTCAGTACGTGCCACATACTTGTCGTCCTACATGTGCGCCATTCTAGAAATAGTAAGAAATACGAAGTTCGGGGTTTCATACCCTCAGGACAAGATTTATAGCCATTACTTACCTCTACCGCGCCACAACACTAGCCCGTTATGCTTTTGCCCCTCAAATTGGCTCCCGATTGCTCCGAATCTAGACAAAACCAGTTAACATTATCAATATATACTCAAGGAACACGACCCAATAAAACATTATCAATTAAATCAAAAATCTCAAAATTCGGCCAAACCCGAGCCCCAGGCCCACATCTCGAAATTCAAAATTTTTTAGATCCTTAGAATCCTCGTCCTCCCACGATCCTATGCATACTAAGAACACTAAAACCGGACCACAATTTCCCACTCAAATCCTCAAAAGAAAAATAAATATTTCCATGCACCCTTCTTCCCCAACTTTGGTTCAATTCCAGAAATTTTATGGTTTAATCACTTAGGAATTGACACAAAAACGAGTTATGAAGTTGAAAATTTTATCTCCAAGTGATTCCCTTAATCCCCCTTCAAATCCCTCTAAAATAGGTCTCAACTCGCATGCAACAATGGGGAAAATATAAACCAATTTCGCACTTCAGGCCTTTTTAAACATTCTGCCCAGCTAAAATAATTCCTTCACTGCGATCGCAAACTTTGGCACGCGATCGCGAAGAACAAACTTGCTGCCCCACCAATTTACCCTACGCGATCGCAGACAACCTCACGCGATCGCAAACCCTTCCACGCGATCCCGAAGAACAACGCTCAACTCACCCATGCGCCCCTTTAACTCTACGCGATTGCAAACAAGGACACGCGATCGCACTGACCAAACACTCATACACACGCGATCGCAAACCGTTCCACGCGGTCGCGATTAACAAAAATTCTGCCTCACCAATTAACCCTACGCGATCGCAAACATCCTCATGCGATCGCATAGAAGGAAACCAGAACCTTACACCAGCAGCAATCTGCCCAAAATTCAAACCAAAAGTTGGTCCGTTAACCACCCGAAAGCAACCCGAGGCCCTCGGGACCTCAACCAAACATACCACCATATCCCATAATATCATTCAAACTTAGTTGAGCCCTCGAAACACAAAAAACAACACGAAAACACCAAATTTACATCAAATTCAACCCTAAAAATTTTGAAACTTCTAAATTCACCAACTACACCGAAACCAACCAAAACACCTCCAATTAACCTGAAATTTTGCAGACATATCCAAAATGACATTACAAAACTGTTCCAACTCCCAGAATTCCATTCCGAACCCGATAGCCTATTTTCCACTGCCGACCGAAAATCGCCAAAAACTAACTTTCGTCAATTCAAGCCTAATTCTACACCGGACATCACAAAAACAAAAAATATTCTGAACACACTCCTAAGTTCCAAATCACCTAACAAAGCTATTCGAGCCATAAAATCTGCATTCCAAGGATGTTTACCAATAAGTCCACTCTCAGTTGACTTTCTCAACTATTAGGCTACTTTAAAAGGATCAATGTCTAAACTCTCACCATAACTACTCCGGACCTAAACCAACTCATCCAACACATCAAAAACAAGATAGAGAAACTTAACAAATGCACAAATATGGGAAATGGGGTAAATCTTACGGAACGACTGGTCGGGTGGTTACATCTTCCCCCTCTTAATCAAACGTTCGTCCTCGAACGGGTCTAGAAACATACCTGGAGCCTCGAATAAGTGAGGATATCTGTCCCACATCTCCCGCTCGGTCTCCCAGGTGGCATCCTCCACCGGCTGCCGTCTCCACTGAACCTTCACTCAAGCTATATCCTTAGACCTCAACTTCCTGACCTGACGACCTAAAATAGCCATTGGCTCTACCTCATATGTAATATCACCCTCGAGTTGAACCGTGATGAAGTCCAAAACATGGGAAGGGTCACCAACATACTTCCGGAGCATCGAAACATGGAATACTGGATGAATACTCGATAAACTGGGAGGCATAACAAGCCTATAGGCCACCTCCCCAACCCTCTGAAGTACCTCAAATGGTCCAATGAACCTGGGACTCAGCTTTCTTCTCTTCCCGAATCTCATAACACCCTTCATGGGCTGATACCTTCAGCAACACCTTATCCCCAACCATGAAAGACACATCTCGGACCTTCCAGTCCGCATAACTCTTCTGCCTAGACTGCGCCGTACGAAGCCACTCCTGAATCAACTTTGTCTTACTCAAAGCATCCTGAACCAAGTCTATGCCCAATATCCTAGCCTCGTCCGGCTCAAACCAACCGACCAAAGATCTACACCTCCTACCATACAAGGCCTCATACGGATCCATCTGAATACTCGACTGATAGATGTTATTATATGCAAACTCCACTAGTGGCAGAAAATGATCCCATGAACCACTAAAGTCAATCACACAAGCACGCAACATGTCCTCCAAAATCTGAATGGTACGCTCCGACTGCCCGTCGGTCTGAGGATGAAACGCTGTGCTCAACTCAACCTGAGTACCCAACTTCCTCTGCACGGCTCTCCAAAACTGGGACGTGAACTGAGTGGCTCTGTCGGAAATGATACAAACTGGAACCCCATGCAAACGGACAATCTCCCTGATATAAATCTCAGCTAACCTCTCCGATGAATACGTAGTACCAACAAGAATGAAGTGCGCGGACTTGGTCAACCGATCCACAATAACCCATATAGCATCAAACCTCCTCGAAATCCATGGGAGTCCAACTACGAAGTCCATGGTGATCCGCTCCCACTTCCACTCCGGAATATCAAACCTCTGAAGCAATCCACCAAGTCTCTGGTGCTCATACTTGACCTACTGACTGTTGAGACACCGAGCCACAAACTCCACAACATACTTCTTCATTCTACTCCACCAATAATGCTGCCTCAAATCCTGATACATATTTGCGGCACCCGGATGGATAGAATACCGCGAACTATGAGCCTCTGCGAGAATCAAATCTCGAAGTACATCTACATTGGGCACGTAAATCCGGACCTGCATCCTTATGACCCCATCATCACCAACAACCACATCTCTGGAATCACCGCGACGTACCCTATCCTGAAGAACAAGCAAGTGTGGATCATTATTTTTGCGTGCTCTAATCTGATCGTAAAGAGAAGACCTGGAGGCTACACAAGCCAACACCCGCGGAGGCTCTGATAGATCCAATATCACCAAATGACCTGCTAAGGCCTGAACATCAAGGGCTAATGGACGCTCTGCTACTGGAAGGTAAGCTAAACTCCCCAAACTCTCTGCTCTGCGACTCAAGGCATCGGCGACTACATTGGCCTTCCCCTGATGATATAAGATAGTGAGGTCATAATCCTTGAGGAGCTCTAACCATCTCCTCTGACGTAAATTCAAGTGTTTCTGCCTTAGCAGATACTGCAAACTGCGATGATCAGTGAAAATCTCACAATGCACTCCATACAGATAATGCCGCCAAATCTTCAAGGCATGAACAACGACAGCTAACTCAAGATCGTGCACTAGATAATTCTTCTCGTGCGCCTTCAACTGTCTGGAAGCGTAGGAAATCACCCTACCATCCTGCATCAATACTGCTCCCAAGATAACTCTGGAAGCATCACAATAAATTGTGTAAGAGCCCGAACCAGCAGGCAAAACTAGTACTGGAGCTGTAGTCAATGCTGATTTGAGCTTCTGAAAGCTCTCCTCACACTCATCAGACCATATGAATAGAGCACCCTTCTGGATCAATCTGGTCAAGGCGAAGCTATTGAAGAGAATCCCTCCATAAAGCGACGGTAATATCCCACCAAACCAAGGAAACTCCTAATATCTGTAGCTGAGGACGGTCTGGGACAACTCTGCACTGCCTCTATCTTCCTTTGGATAAAACTGAATCCTCTCACTGGACACCACGTGCTCCAAGAAAGCTATCAATTCCAGCCAAAACTCACACTTGGAGAATTTCGCATAAAGCTTCTCCTCCCTCAATCTCTGTAACACAACTCTCAAATGCTGAGCATGCTCTTCCTGGCTACGATAATAAACTAGGATATCATCAATGAACACAATGACGAAAGAATCGAGATAAGGCTGAAACACGTTGTTCATCAATTGCATGAATGCAGCTGGGGCATTGGTCAGCCCAAACGACATAACCAAGAACTCATAATGACCATACCTGGTCCTGAAAGCAGTCTTCGGGATATCAGAATCCAGAATCCTCAACTGATGGTACCCAGATCTCAAATCAATCTTGGAAATACTCTGACTCCCTGAAGCTGGTCAAACAAATCATCAATACGGGGCAAGGGATACCTGTTCTTCACCGTAACCCTATTCAACTGGCGATAATCAATACACATACGCATGGACCCCTCCTTCTTCTTAACGAACAACACCGGCGCACCCCAAGGTGACACACTAGGCTGAATGAACCCCATCCAGGAGCTCCTGAAGCTGCTCCTTCAATTCTTTTAGCTCCGCTGGCGCTATACGATATGGTGGAATAGAAATAGGCTGAGTGCCTGGCACTAGTTCAATACCAAAATCAATATCCCTGTCAGGTGGAAAGCTTGGCAGGTCTGTAGGAAACACATCCGGAAAATCATGGACCACACGAACTAAATCAATAGCAGGAGTCTCACCACCGACATCCCTTACAAAGGCCAAATAAGATAAACACCCTTTCTCAACCATGCGCTGGGCCTTCAGGTAAGAAATCACCCTGCTAGGCATATACTCGGAAGAACCTCTCCACTCAACCCTCGGACACCCCCGCATAGCCAAGGTCACGGTCTTAGCGTGACAATCAAGAAAAGCATGGCACGAAGATAACCAATCCATGCCCAATATCACGTCACAATCGACCATGCTGAGTAACAATAGGTCCACTCGGGTCTCCAGATCCCCAATAGAGATAATGCACGACCGATACACACAGTCCACAATAACAGTATCGCCCACCGGAGTTGACACATGAACAGAGGTAATTAGAGACTCACGGGGCACATCCAGAAAACTAGCAAAATATGAAGAAACATAGGAATATGTAGAACCAGGGTCAAATAAAGCCAAGGCATCACAACAACAGACTGAAACAATACATGCAGTCACGGCATCTAAGGCCATAGCATCCCGCCTGGCTGGAAATGCATACATGCGGGCCTAACCTCCCCCTCTAGGGTGGCCTCTGGCTGACTGACCACCACCCCTGGCTTTGTGGGCGGGTGCTGAATTGATGAAAAACATGTTTCAACCTTATCTCAATTCCTTCTTCATTGTGTTCATTGATGATATCCTAGTTTATTCTCGTTGCGAGGAAGAACATGCTCAGCATTTGAGAGTTGTGTTACAGAGATTGAGGGAGGAGAAACTTTATGCGAAATTCTCCAAGTGGGAGTTTTGGCCGGGATTGATAGCTTTCTTGGGGCACGTGGTGTCCAGTGAGGGGATTCAGGTTGATCCAAAGAAGATAGAGGCGGTGCAGAGTTGGCCCAGACCGTCCTCAGCTACAGAGATTAGGAGTTTCCTTGGTTTGGCGGGATATTTCCATCGCTTTATGGAGGGATTCTCTTTGATAGCTTCACCTTTAACTAGATTGACCCAGAAGGGTGCTCTATTCAGATGGTGTGATGAGTGTGAGGAGAGCTTTCAGAAACTCAAATCAGCATTGACTACAGCTCAGTACTAGTTTTGCCTGCTGGTTCGGGTTCTTACACAGTTTATTGTGATGCTTCCAGAGTTGGATTGGGAGCGGTATTGATGCAGGATGGTAGGGTGATTGCCTATGCATCCAGACAGTTGAAGGTGCACGAGAAGAATTATCTAGTGCACGATCTTGAGTTAGCCGCCATTGTTCATGCCTTGAATATTTGGCGGCATTATCTGTATGGAGTGCAGTGTGAGATTTTCACTGATCATCGCAGTTTGCAGTATCTGTTGAGGTAGAAGGAATTGAATTTGCGTCAGAGGAGATAGTTATAGCTCCTCAAGGATTATGACCTCACTATCTTATATCATCCGGGGAAGGACAATGTAGTGACCGATGCCTTGAGTCGCAGAGCAGAGAGTTTGGGGAGTTTAGCTTACCTTACAGTAGCAGAGTGGCCATTAGCCCTTGATGTTCAGGCCATAGCAGGTCCTTTTGTGAGATTGGATCTATCAGAGCCTCTGCGGGTGTTGGCTTGTGTAGCCTCCAGGTCTTCTCTTTACGATCAGATTAGAGCACGCAAGTATGATGATCCACACTTACTTGTTCTTCAGGATAGGGTACGTCGCGGTGATGCCAGAGATATGGTTGTTGGTGATGATGGGGTCATGACTATGCGGAGCCGAATTTGCAGGCCCAATGTAGATTGACTTCGAGATTTGATTCTCGCAGAGGCTCATAATTCGCGTTATTACATCCATCCGGGTGCCGCAAAGATGTATTAGGATTTGAGGAAGCATTATTGATGGAGGAGAATGAAGAAGGATGTTGTGGAGTTTATGGCTCGGTGTCTCAACTGTCAGCATGTCAAGTATGAGCACCAGAGACCTGGTGGATTGCTTTAGAGGTTTGATATTCCGGACTGGAAGTGGGAGCGGATACCTATGTACTTCGTAGTTGGAATCCCACAGACTTCGAGGAGGTTTAATTATATATGGGTTATTGTGGATCGGCTGACCAAGTCCGCGCACTTCATTCCTGTTGGTACTACGTATTCATCGGAGAGTTTAACTGAGATTTATATCAAGGAGATTGTCCGTTTGCATGGGGTTCCAGTTTCTATCATTTTCGACAAAGGCACTCAGTTCACGTCCCAGTTTTGGAGAGCCGTGTAGAGGGAGTTGGGTACTCAGGTTAAGTTGAGCACAACATTTCATCCTCAGACCGATGGTAAGTTAAAGCATACCATTCAGATTTTGGAGGACATGTTGCGTGCTTGTGTGATTGACTTTGCTGGTTCATGGGATCAGTTTTTGCCACTAGCGGAGTTTGCATATAATAACAGCTATCAGTCGAGTATTCAGATGGCTCCGTATGAGGCCTTGTATGGTAGGAGGTGTAGATCTCCGGTCGGTTGGTTTGAGTCGGGCGAGGCTAGGCTATTGGGCACAGACTTGGTTCAGGATGCTTTGAGTAAGGCAAAGTTGATTCAGGAGCGGCTTCGCACGGCGCAGTCTAGGCAGAAGAGTTATGCGGACCGGAAGGTCCGAGATGTGTCTTTCATGGTTGGGGATAAGGTGTTGCTGAAGGTATCACCCATGAAGGGTGTTATGAGATTCGGGAAGAGAGGGAAGCTGAGTCCCAGGTTCATTGGACCATTTGAGGTACTTTAGAGGGTTGGGGAGGTGGCCTATAGGCTTGCTATGCCTCCCAGTTTATTGAGTATTCATCCAGTATTCCATGTTTCGATGCTCCGGAAGTATGTTAGTGACCCTTCCCATGTTTTGGACTTCAACACAGTTCAGCTCGAGGGTGATATGTCGTATGAGGTAGAGCCAATGGCTATTTTAGGTCGTCAGGTCAGGAAGCTGAGGTCTAAGGATATAACTTCAGTGGAGAGGGCAGCCGGTGGAGGATGCCACCTGGGAGAGCGAGTGGGAGATGCAAGACAGATATCCTCACTTATTCGAGGCTCCAAGTATGTTTCTAGACCCGTTCGAGGACGAACGTTGTTTAAGAGGGGGAGGATGTAACGACCCGATCGGTCGTTCCGTAAGATTTATCCCATTTCCCCTATTTCTGAATTTGTTAAGTATCGCTATCTTGTTTTTGATGTGTTGGATCAGTTGGTTTGGGTCCGGAGTGTTTATGGTGAGAGTTTAGGCATTTATCCTTTTAAAGTAGCCTAATAGTTGAGAAAGTCAACTGAGAATTGACTTATTGGTAAACGACCTTGGAATGCAGATTTTATGGCTCGAGTAGCTTCGTTAGGTGATTTGGGACTTAAGAGTGTGTTCAGAATATTTTTCTTTTCGTGATGTCCGGTGTAGAATTAGGCTTGAATTGACGAAAGTTAGTTTTTGGCGATTTTCGGTCGGCAGTGGAAAATAGGCTATCGGGTTCGGAATGGTATTCTGGGAAATGGAACAGTTTTGTAATGTCATTTTGGATATGTCTACAAAATTTCAGGTTAATTGGAGGTATTTTTGTTGGTTTCGGCGTAGTTGGCGAATTTAGAAGTTTCAAAATTTTTAGGCTTGAATTTGATGTAAATTTGGTGTTTTCGTATTGTTTTTGGTGTTTCGAGGGCTCGACTAAGTTTGAATGACGTTATGGGATATGTTGGTATGTTTGGTTGAGGTCCCGAGGGCCTCGGGTGTGTTTCGGGTGGTTAATGGACCAACTTTTTGTTTGAATTCTGGACAGATTGCTGCTGGTGTAAGGTTCTGGTTTCCTTCTATGCGATCGCGTGAGGATGTTTGCGATCGCGTAGGGTTAATTGGTGAGGCCAATTTTTTGTTAATCACGATCGCGTGGAATGGTTTGCGATCTCGTGAGTATGAGTGTTTGGTTAGTGCGATCGCGTGGTCTTGTTTGCGATCGCGTAGAGTTAAAGAGGCGAGTGGGTGAGTTGAGCGTTGTTCTTCGCGATCGCGTGCCAAAGTTTGCGATCGCATTGAAGGAATTATTTTAGCTGGGCAGAATGTTTAAAAATGCCTGAAGTGCGAAATTGGTTTATATTTTCCCCATTGTTGCATGCGAGTTGGGAGCTATTTTAGAGGGATTTGAAGGGGGATCAAGGGAATCACTTGGAGGTAAGATTTTCAACTTCATAACTCGTTTTTATGTTAATTCCTAAGTGATTAAACCATAAAATTTTTGGAATTGAACCAAAGTTGGGGAAGAAGGGTGCATGGGAAAATTTATTTTTCTTTTGAGGATTTGAGTGGGCAATTGTGGTCCGATTTTATTGTCTTAGTATGCATAGAATCGTGGGAGGACGAGGATTCTAAGGATGTAAAAATTTTTGAACTCAGAGATGTGGGCCCAGGGCTCGGGTTTGGCCGAATTTCGAGATTTTTGATTTAATTGATAATTTTCGATTGGGTCGTGTTCCTTGAGTATATATTGATAATGTTAACTGGTTTTGGCTAGATTCGGAGCAATCAGGATCCAATTTTAGGGGCAAAAGCACAACGGGCTAGTGTTGTGGCCCGGTATAGGTAAGTAATGGCTATAAATTTTATCCTGAGGGTATGAAACCCCGGACTTCGTATTTCTTACTGTTTCTAGAATGGCGCACATGTCGGATGACGAGTATGTGGCGCGTACTGACTCTTGGATTGGACTAGTTCCTCTCCGCAGCGGCCAATGAGTTGCATATTTACTCAAAACCTTATGTCAATTATGTTCTAAAAGAATTGTGTAATAATTGGGCTATGAGCCATGTTTGGGGCCTAGTGCAGATCTGTTTTAATCCCTTGGGGGCTACTTTACTGATATTCTCACTACTTGAAATTATGATTTTACACTCAGTCTCCTTGTGAAACTGTTGCACTCCTAATTGATGATATTACTTTTTCTTGAAATGAAATACTATTTTTCGGGTCGAGAACCCCGTTTTACATATGGCCCGAGTGGCATGTTGAGAGTGTCTGACTGAGTGCAGCCGAGGGCCAATGTTGTGAGGATATTTATGATATGAGTCAGACTGAGAGCCTGAGAGCGATTGATGCCATGATTTGGCTATTTATTTAGCGCTTGGGCTGAAGGAGCCCCTCCGAAGACGGAGTCTGTACACACCCCCAGTGAGCGCAAGTACCTACTGAGTGCGAGTGCCGAGTGACGAGCGAGGGGGAGGTATGAGTGACTATGAGGTGCTGAGTGACTGATTATGAGTGACTGTGAGGCATGCCCGAGGGGCTGAATATGATACATGTTTTGCCCAAGGGGCTACAGATGTTTTCGCTACTTTCATTCTGAGCTTATGTAATATGTTTTTGCCTGAGGGGCCTCTATATGATTCATTTCATTTCTATGCTAGACCTTCCGGTTGAAGTTGTTGAAAATAATATATATATTAAGGGTTTTCGGAAGTTGATTTTTAAGGCATGACAATTTCATACATCTATGTTATACTATTTGAAGTAAAGCTGTGCCTCGTGTGATTTGATGACATTGATTTTATATGGTTGTTGCTGCTCAGACCTGATTTATTTTCATTACTACTGAGTTGGTGTACTCACATTACTCCCTGCACCTCTGTGTGCAGATTCAGGAGCAGACATCGAGCATTAGCCTTTATTCCACAGCAGAGCCAGATTGGCGGGATATAGAGGTAGTTGTCCAGCGTCCGCAACATCTCTGTTTTTCCCTCCCCGTTTTATCTTCATTTCATTCGGAGGTTTTGTATTATGACAGTATATTATTACTTATTCTTCTAGATGCTCATGACACGTTGGCTCTGGGTTTTGGGATCGGCAGTATTGCATTATGTTGACCTACTTTATTCAGTAGTTTCGGTATATTTATGAAATACTCAGATTTTGGAAATGGGATTTTGAAAGAAACTGTGAAATTGTGATATATTGGCTAGCCTAGTTCCATGATAGGTGCCATCATGGCCGGTTAGGATTTGGGGTCGTGATAGTTTGGCACGCGATCGCGAAGAACAAAATTGCTGCCCCACCAATTTACCCTTCGTGATCGCAGACAACCTCACGCAATCGCGATACATCAAGACTTAAACCCACACGATCGCAAACAAGACCATGCGATCGCACTGACCAAACACTCATACACACGCGATCGCGATTAAAAAAAAATCTGCCTCACCAATTATCCCTACGCGATCGCATAGAAGGAAATCAGAACCTTACACCAGCAGCAATCTGTCCAGAATTCAAACCAAAAGTTGGTCCGTTAACCACCCAAATCACACCCGAGGCCCTCGGGACCTCAACCAAACATACCAACATATCCCATAACATCATTCAAACTTAGTCGAGCCCTCAAAACACCAAAAACAACACGAAAACACCAAATTTACATCAAATTCAAGCCTAAAAATTTTGAAATTTCTAAATTCGCCAACTACGCCGAAACCAACCAAAACACTTCCGATTAACCTGAAATTTTGCAGACATATCCAAAATGACAATACGAAACTGCTCCAACTCCCGAAATTCCATTCCGACCCCTATAGCCTATTTTCCATTGCCGACTAAAAATCGCCAAAAACTAACTTTCGCCAATTCAAGCCTAATTCTACACCGGACATCACGAAAAGAAAAATATTCTGAACACACTCATAAGTCCCAAATCACCTAACGAAGCTATTCGAGACAACTTCTGGAATTCCATTCTGACTCCGATAGCTAACTTTTCACTGCCGACCAGAAATCCCCAAAAACTCAATTTTGCCAATTCAAGCCTAGCTCTACTCCGGACCTCCGAAAAATATTCAGAACACACTCCTAAGTCCCAAATCACCCAACGAAGCTATACGAGCCATAAAAACCACATTTTGAGGTCATTTACCTATAAGTCAACTTCCGGTTGACTTTTCCAACTATTAAACCATCTTAAGAGACTAAGCGTCTCATTTCTCAACTCAACACCACATAAATGAGTTAAACATCACATGATAAGGCAGAAACAGGGAAAACGGGGCAAATCTCACGAAACGACTGACCGGGTCGTTACACCAACTTCTGCCATTTCATGGAAAATTCGACTATGGACCTCCAAATTACAGTTCGGACGCGCTCCTAAGTCCAAAATCACCCAACGTAGCTAAAGGAACCCACAAAACTCCATTCCGAGATCCAATGCTAAAAGGTCAAACTTGGTCAAATTTTCTAACTCAATGCTTAAATCTTGAAGTTCATTCTTCCAAATCAATTTCGGATAACTTGAAAACTAACACCGACGACTTACACGAATTATAATACATCATGCGGAGATAATCGAGCCCTCAAACTACTAAGAAAAGTGCAAATGCTCAAAACGACCTGTCGGTTCATTACATCCTTCACCACTTAAGCACACGTTCGTCCTCGAACGTGCAAAAGTCGTTCCAAAGCTATCAAACCACGATGTAACCTTACTATGCATATGCCCGGGGATGATCCCCACGTCACCTCCTCCACATAAGCCTTCCAATGCAACATGACTAGAGATCCTTACCTCAACTTTGGTTCTTAACCTTAGAACCCAAATCCCCAACATCCAGAATTCATTACAACTGTATCCAGCCATAACCATAACACCAAGATGAGATCACATAATACGCCCAATTACTCAGACACTCACATCAGGAACTGTTGACCACCATTACTGCCCAAAACAAACCCGGTGCCTGTAGCAAACCTCATATCGATTAGAGCCTCATTCAAAACCTTCATACCCTGTGGATGATGAAAGAAATACACACAACCTCTTAACCACTCATTTGATCAATAAGCCATGAAACTCACTCGTCCGACCAGGGTCATTGTCCAAATCTTCAACAAAATATAGCATTATTCTACCAAACCTCCCTCATCTCTATACGATAGTGCAAATCTCAAGTCTTGAAACCTCATCTCAGCCAATATAAGCAGCCCCACCGAAAAAAATACATCAACAATAATCATATGGATCCCCACACAACACAGTCCCGAACACAGACAAGTAATAATTCAAACATGGCAGATAACAATAAGAGAGCTAAATAAGAAGATTACTAAGCAAGTTAAGCAGGAAGAGAAATTTTAGCATTTTACTATGAACTATATTCAACAAGGTGAAAGCAAAACTACGCGAAGTAAGCATCAGGAGTTACATTTTATCACAGTACCGTTGTGGCGTGCAACCCGATCCCATCAGATCAATCCACATAGGGTACCCATCGAGACATAATACCCAGGCTCACTGATCACATGTGCGTCAATACCAAGCACATCAGAGTGCACAAAAATATAACTGTGGGAAAATTATTAGGAACAACCAACACTGAGAAGGACAAGCACAACTATGGTGCAATAGGAAAATCAACATCACGAAGGCCATCTCGCCCATAATGCCATGAGGCCTAAACTGAATCATAATATGCGTGCGAAGAATCATGTAACCCTCAAAACCTGCCATAGCATAAGAGAGAAACACATAACATAAACTAGGGCGTGAACAGAATCAATTCCGCACAATGATATACCTATGGTAACAGCTGCGCAGGAGCAAGCAAATTCGATCCGATACTGAATACACATCATCATTGAGCCTACCAATGGGCCCCAAAATCAACTCCAGTCATTCCCAAACAAACAAATATCCCTCCAAAATCCCATAACAATATAACCTTGACACACACTATCATCTGGCTAGCTTTGGCCATATCTCACAGCACACAACCACGAAACGATCCGCTTTTGAGAGCTCCTGGTCTCCAAATCTATAGAAAATACGAATCACCCCTCCTGATCCCAACTCCACCACCCAAATGTTTAGCACATCACTCGAATACGATCATCCCACAGGGGACACTTCTATAATTCTTCCGTACCACATAACAAAATCTGAATCTCAAAAGTTGACTAATAAGGGGAGTACCGCAATATCAATGATGCATCTGTAAGCCAAAATGCAATGCGCCTTATGAGATTCACACCCTTCTCAGGAAACACCAGGTAGTAATAACATCCATCTAGACATCTGAAACTGTCCGTGCGGTCTAAGAATCCATTAACTTCCCTTCAAAAATGAACCATGACCTTGCACATGCAAAACTCAATCTCGATCAGCCAGAAACCTTCTATTTGATCTCCTCCTGGAGGGAATTCCAATATGAAACATGTTCTTCACACCAGTAGGAAATATTCACCTCGAGCCATGAGAGAAATCATCGAGAACCCGTTAAAATCCGTTTGCACATACCCAAGTTATCACAACCGAATCCCTATAACTCAACCAAGCCACGCAGTTTCCCCAAAACCCATGAGCATTGCCACGAAACACCAGTGGAAACCCACCACATCATAAGTACTCAAAGGACCGATCATATCATTACCGTGTTGATCCAATTTACAATCAAACTACCCTGTTTCCTCGAAGTTCCTTCCAAATTACCCTCAAGTTGATACCCCTCCTTGCGAGAACACCATAATCCTTACCCCAAAGCTCACCGTAAGAGATCCTAGCATAAGAACCACACCGCCTCAAGGCCCATCAGCCGTTGCATTCCCTATTAGCACCCCATAGCACCACAATCGAGGCACCCACTCTGAAGAGACCTTCTGTAAATCCAAAGCCGTTTCCTCCACTACTTAATCTCCCTGTTAATGAAATGCATAATTCGCAATGACATAGAAATACCGCGAGCCTTGACACCATCCAATGTAAATATCAGATTCTAGCCACAACTACTCAGCCATCACTTAATCTTCCTGAATCTGGACACCTAAATAAAGTATGAGAATCAAATCTGTCCCCAACCAAACAATATGAAAACCTTCCAACACACTCATAACTCGGAACTACATATCACATGAAACCAAGAACCCATCAGTCCTTTTTACACTTCAAATGAACTCCTCTCTTCCCATACCAGTCATCTAAACATAACACGCGACATACTACTCATCATTTAGTCATCCAATAACTTGTCGACCAAAAATTCCCCTCATAGGGAAACTACCTGACGTTTAAGTCCAAAAGCACGTGTTCACACAACCGAAAATCCCCGTTCTCAAGCTACAGTCCAAACTTGGCCTCAAGTACTCTAGATTGACCCGTCACCAACACGCATAATTCATATCTCGCACCTCATCCATGGGATCACAAGCCGTCTATGCACAGCCAATACCGAGCCCTCGCATGCGCATACGAATGCAAGGAAGGAATTCAAAGAGTTATGCTTCAAGCTGAATCAATGTCGCACGATAAGGAAAGAAAGATGGGAAGTTTATCCTAAATTCCCTGTAGCCTCTCGAAGATAGGTATTGACGTCATCATACTGATCCGCAAGACTCTACTAGACACTTGCTCATGACTCGTAGAACCTATGAACCTTGAGCTCTAATACCAACTTGTCACGACCCAAAATCACTAGTCATGATGGAACCTAACTCGGCCCGCTAGGTAAGCCAATTGACAGAAAAAACTAGCCAAAAAAAATAGGAAACTAATGAAGAAATATCTGAGAGTGTTTAAATGAAGAAATATCTTAGGAAAATAATAAAGGCAAGGAACACAAATAACATCAAGGAGAGTGTTTAAACGAATAATCCAAATGAATCTCAATCACAACTTTCCAAGCCAACAATGGTTCAATAAACCCGCAAGAACCTCATTTTCCAGGTATTTCTATAATCTCATGAATGATCTACAACACAAGTATAGAATCTAGTATCTCGATAACATCGACCGCAGAAAGGTAATAATGAGTACGTATAGTGATAACCGAGTTAAACACATCTATGAAGTCTCAGAATTTCCTTCAAATTTGATGAAGTCATAATGAACTAAGTCTTAGTTTCCAACATTTAATACTATATTCCTAGTATCCAAGAATCAAGGAAGGAATGAAACAAGAAGATCACGTGAATGTACAAGACACAATGTATAACATAATTTATCCCTGAGCATGGTTAACCCTGACACATGCATATATGCTCGTCACCTCATATATGTATTACCCCCACATGTAGCAAACAATGTCAAATAGTAGGGATAATTCCTTCAACAAAGCTAGGCAAGACACTTATCTCAATTCGGCTAATTCAATACTCAATTTAGCTTTCCCTTTACAAGATCCACCTCCGGGCGACTCAATCTAGCCAAAGACGACTTAAATATATCACACAATGCAAGGGAAAATAATTTTAATTAATAAAGCTGTGGTTTTTATTCAATTTCTAAAAATTCAACAATAGTCAACTCCCAGTCCTGCGCGATCAAAACCGGGTCCAAGGGTAGATCTTTACTACTCATAGCCTCACGAGTCCAAATATATATTTTGTTTCCAAATCCGAGTCCTATTCGACTCTCAAATCCCAAATTTCCATTTTTCAAAGTTTTGACAAAATTCCTAAAATTTCCCCTAGATTTCTCATGAATTTGATGCTAAATCTTGTGTAAAATCATGAAATATAGTTGAGAATTTATTAGAGGCACTTATCTAATGATTTTTTATGAAACCCCCTTCACAAAATCGCCTCCCATCGAAGTTAGGGTTCAAAATATATCAAAATGAAGCTAAGTCTCGAAATTCTCTGCACTTAATAGGTTGCAGATGTCACATTTGCGACAGGGGGTTCGCAAATGCGACCCTCGCAATTGCGGACAATATATCACAAATGTGAAAAACAAGCCTTCCTGTCAAGGTCGCATTTGCGACACAATACTTAGCAAATGCGAAGTCCAATGTTGATACACAATTTTTTCTTCATATTTTCAACATATACATATACTTTCAAAATATTATATTTGCATAATCATTTAGCTTATAAACCTATACAAGCATTTTTCATAATTTTCCATAATTTCTTAAGGCTTTGAATTTATTTCTTTATGCTTTTTATTATATAAATATCCAATAATTACCCTCCAAGTTATTTTTATGATGATTTAATCATCTAAACTTATCATTTATACAAATATGAGGTTTGAAATATTTTTATTGCATTTCTTATAATTACATTTGTATTCTTAAAGCTAAATTGCATATTTTGCAATAATTGCCCATATGCATATATAATTACATTATTTATGTAGAAAATGACTTTTTATATTTTTACAATGTTAAGTAATTAATTTTAATAATTTTAGTGCATAAATGATATTTTTATTATTTATTAATTAATTTCATAAATTATTTATTTATTAAATATTGGGTATTTAAAATCTGGCAAAAAACTTAAGCTATTTCTCGGACCTAAACTACCCAGTCCCTTAGTGCAATAAACCTTAGGCCCAAACCAAATAACCCCCCAACCCAACTGACTAAACCAACCCAACCCAAGATCCCAACTAATCGTGGTCGTTGATCTCTAAAATCAACGGTCCACGTTTAGTCCCCCCTTTTAAAATCACCCAACCCCAAGCCCTAATCCCATTCCCCCTAAACCTGCCGCCTCTTTACTCTCTCCTCTCTGAAGAATCCTAACCCGCCGCCTCTCGAAAATCCCTCTCCTAATCCTCTTCTAATGGGATTTTCGTCCCATTCACTTACCATATCCTTATATCTCCATTACTGGGTGATTCTATACGGTATCACCTAGTACTTGCCTAAACATGGCAAGTACTCTTACCTCGATTCTGTCCGATTGACTCCCATATCTTGAATCTGGACGATATTCCATCCACACACGTTTATTCTACACCGTGTGAGTCCGATTTTGCTTATATTTTTGTTGATTCGTACTTAACCCTAAACTAGGGTTTACAAATTTTCTTTGAATCGAACCAAAATTGGTTCAAGACTTTGATTTTAAGTATTATCTCATCCATATTCGTCCTATTATGTGTAAACTTGATTTTTTCTTCTCTGCCGATTTTTCACTTGCCCTAAAAGTTAGGTTTTTCAGATCTTGTTTTTTGATTCACTGATTTTTGTGCTATATGTGTCTCCATTCATCTTTGTGTGTGAATATTCTGTTTACACTTTGTTTTTCCAAAAATTAGGGTTTACTTATTTTTTCTAAATCTGATTCGATTATGAATGATAGTTATTCCTTATTTGTGTTTGATTTATACTTTTCCTTATTTACTCGCTCAATCTCTGTCACTATATAAATCCCTCCCCATTCCCCTTTGAAAGGGACCGTGAATCATTGAGAAAAAAATTACTAAAAAAATTAAAGTTGTGTGTTGTTTGATCTCTAATACTCTTGCTCCATATTCTGGTTCATGGCCGGCTGGAAGCCAATTCTAGAAATTCTGTGTTCTTGCTTTGTGTCGATATTCATAACACTTTGGACTTCCTTTGTTTCTTGTTTTTTAACTGGTGAGTTACCAAACATTTTTCATTTCATTCCTATTTACCTGTCATTAGCATGTGTTTTCACTTCTGAAGAATGTTGTTCAATGTGTTTCCGGGCTGTTCTCGTATGCAATTCTGACTGTCTTACTTCAATTTAGGCCTTTCTAATCTAAATGCCATTACGTTTGTAGTTTGAGACATGTTTAGATTTGCTTTGAGTTGATTCATTTCTTTTTAAGTCTGCCTAGCCTATGTGTTGCTGATAACCATCTCTACTGTTTAAATTTTCTACTTGAACATGCTCTCATATCCCCTTTCTACGGGTTAGTTGACTAAGTATGAGTATATTCATTAAGTATATAGCACAAGTCTGTTTCTGAATTTGCTGTGATGATATGTAGCTTGTTTTGATCCTGTTTTCACCATGTCTTGACTTCCCCAGTAATTGCCCTAACTCTGTTAAGTTCTGTTGCCGATTAATATGATTCCTTCTTGTGACACTAGCATTCTACACTTAGCATAATCTGAACTTTTTTTTACTATAAGTCTGTGCACATCAATCTTGCAAACCTGTCTTGTCAATATATGCATTGTGTGTTGAATTTTTTCTCTTGAAACTTTGCTAAAGTCTGTTCTGAAAACCAAGCATGTTGTATTACCTGTTTTATGTGCTCAACTTGAATCTGTTTGTATCCCTCTGTGCTTTCCCTTAACTTCAGTCTATTCCTTTACTGCTTGGTCTCTTTGAGTTCTTATTCTTAGCAGGCTGAAAGCCAAGGCTACTTAGGTTCTATCCTTTGACCTCCATAGTATGAGCACTGATCAAGTTCCAATTGAGATCCATGTGAACTCTGACACACTAGGACTTGGCTCCTAGTTATTCTCTGAATCTCTCATATTAACCTCCCTAGTGTGAGCACTGCCCTGGGTTCCTGATGCCCTTGGGAACTCTGGCACACTAGGGTCTTGGTTCTGTATGCTCAACTCTGTTTTCTACCTATTGGGTGAATCAATTAGTTTCTAGTTGCCTTATGTCAATGAAGATGTAATTTCTGGGTTGTTGAATGAAGGCATGGACTTGCTGGGTATATCTTTGGGCTTGCTGTAGGCTCCCTATAATTATTTTATTCTGTAATTTATGCCATTAATTGGGTGTTTAATAATCTTGTAATAACATTTGGGGGTATTAGTAAAATTGGGAAAAGGGGTGTATCTTAACCCTTGCATAAAAATTGGTAGAGATCTTGCCTATAGGTGCTCTACTTTTCTCAAATGTGTTATTATGCTCAAACATGTTCAGTTATTATGTATTAGAAATCCTGCCTATAGGTTCTTTACTTTGCTCAAGTGTGTTTTGTTTTTACATGTTAGAAACCATGCCTATAGGATATTAAATGACTAATATCTCAATGTGTACATGCATTAGGCTGTATAGGATTTTGCTAATCTATAAAATTTAGATACCATGCATGCCTATAGGATCTAACATCAGTTTCAATCATAACTATAGAAATCCTGCCTATAGGGTCCAAATCAGTCTTAATTATTTTCCTGCTAGTTTCTTTCAAGTACTAATGCTGAATGTTCAACATTATGGCATCATCATTGTTAGAAAGCATGCCTATAGGATTCGACTAAGAAGTTCCAAATATATTCGAGTGATTACCATTGTTAGTTACTATGTGAATCACCTTGACATCATGCCTATAGGCTTAATCTCTTATACTTATGATCTGTAGGCAACTGCGTAGGCTTTCAGAAATCGTATTAAGAAAATGGCTTTTACATATGAAACTGCCTGCTTATTAAAATCCATAATCACATAGAGATCATGCCTATAGGATTCTACAACCTTAACTTGTTTAAAATCTGCAACCGTCAAATGCCTAACTTGTGTGCGTGCATTTATTGTCTAAGTGCGGAGGCTTACTTGAGCCCTTATTTGCCTATACATGAAAGTCCATCTTGTTTTGTATGTCGCCTAATTTTATCATTTTTGAGCAACCTAAGTTAAGTATAGAACCACCCCAAGATAGAGGTCCAAATGCCTCCTGGACCATAGGTGTGGGACGGGTAGTGCACATATAGGGCACAATCTAAAATTAACTAGTGCGCTTTAGGTAAATAACTTAAAGATAGTAATCAGGTAGCAGAAGATGATAGTCTGTGCCCGCTGAATAATGTGAGTAACACCCCAACTCGAGGGAGTTACGAAGTATTATTTATGTTGCACGGGGTGATCCTTTAGGCTAAAAAATTTAGGACCACCCCATCTTTTCTTTTAAAATTAATTATTTGTTTATTTGCCCAATTTTATTTTGTGTAGACTAATTCATATAATTCGAGTTCGGCCGGGACCCACCGTTGTGGACCTCGAGGAATGCCTAATACCTTCTCCTCGAGGTAATTTAAGCCCTTTACCCGATCTTTGGTAACGCAAACTGGTTAAACCTGAATTATTTGCAAATAGGTTCCCTAACGCACCTCAAACTTGTTAGGTGGCGACTCTCTTTTAACACCCTTCCTTAAAAGAGTTGTCAAATGTCGAAACCGATTTCGCGAGAAAAAGGGGCGCGACAACATGGCGACTCTGTTGGGGATATTTTTTAGGCTCTTACCATAATGAACTTGGTCTATATGAATTAGTCTTATCTGATAAGCGTGTCTTTATTATTTTTCTATTACATGAATATCCTGCTCCCGATTCCCCTCTTGTTGCTACATGCACACCCTTTTCCCTATGTTCCCTTTATGTGAATTCGTATTAATATGCAAATTTTCACTTAATCTGGTTACAATGTGCATTTTCTCTTATTTTCTAGTCATCTTCACTTGCTCCAAATAATTTTTAAATTTTCTATATCATGTCTCTCCTTATCCCTACCCTTTTACTTATTACAATTCTTTCACATTGCGCGAACTGACTTCTTCCTTGTTTTTCTTTCCTTTTATGTCTTTACTTTCATTTAATAATGCCTTTACTGCCTTCATCATACAAAATACTTGACAACGTTGTTTTATCTTTACATAAATCATGCTCCACATCATATTCCACTCGTGCGTAATTGATAC
The DNA here is from genome assembly GCA_005239505.1 of Nicotiana paniculata. Taxonomy (NCBI): domain Eukaryota; kingdom Viridiplantae; phylum Streptophyta; class Magnoliopsida; order Solanales; family Solanaceae; genus Nicotiana; species Nicotiana paniculata. The sequence goes on along the minus strand of ML340972.1, from coordinate 33,331 downwards.
CATAACGACGCTTGATGAGTGTCCACGCTCTTCCTAAATCACCCTTTTAAATTTGGAAAGGCTTATTTGCGGTAAAACTAGTTGATCAGCGGTGCAATCGACGGTTCCGTGCCTTTCCCTCTTAAGTTGTCCACTTAAGGGTATCGGTTCAGAATCTTCTGGAAACCCCACTCTGATATTAACTGTGCATGCATCATGTCTAAACCTAGTATGGGTTAGAACGCTATACGCATAATAACTCTCTAAGGTAAATCTTGTCCAAAGCCCACCCGGATTTCCATAATCTCAAAGGGTACAATCATGATATGTGCATTATTTGGAGAAAACGTGCCGATATGCTAATCATTAATGCGTAAATAGTCAAATCCGGAGGGGGAAGGGCTAACTTTATTTGATTTGCAGAAATGAGGCACGAAGTCCCCAGGTTCGGCATGGTTCAAAATATCCCACCTTTGTTAATATATTGGTGGGAAAATCTCTCGCCAAGCGACGAAAACCATGTGAAAAGAGTTCCCGGGAATTTACCTTCCTTGCTAGACATTCAACCAAACAATGTACTGATTGAGGCCGCTACTATGTTCTGGGATAAGAAGACGGCCGTTTTCTGTTTCGATGACATAAAAATGACTCCCCTTCTAGAGGAAATAGGAGGCTTTGCTAGGCTTCCCTGAGATAGCCTTGGTCTGTTGGTACCGGAAAATCGTACTTTTCGAGGCTTTCTGAAAATAATGGGTTTCAGAAGGAATGATGAGTTAGTCTGCCTGAAGAAGTCTTACATACCATTTGACTTCCTTTACGAGCATTATGGGCACAGCAAGTCCTACCGTCTTTATCATGATGAGTTTGCCATCACTTCTCTAGGTTGGACTCACCCCCGGGTTTTTTTTGTTCATTGTCTATTTTCTGCGGATGCTGGTATTCCAAATACAAGGAGAAATGATCCACACTCTCTTAGCTATGGTCACTAATACCCTAATGGAAGGAATTGAGGGGCAGACTTACACTATTGTCCCGATGATTGTGGCTGATATGTACCGAGCCTTGGACCGTTGCAAGAAAGGATATAGGCATTTTGAGGGTTGTAATCTGTTGCTGCAAATATGGTTGTTGGAACACCTTTAAAGAGGACAATACCGTCAAGAATTTCCGCGGCGACCATGGAATGACCACATAGCTTTTCACCATCCGAAGAGAATGACTTTTATCCCGGACATGTTTGCATAACCGGGAAACATTGTGGGCTGGGTACACTTCTTTAGCAATTTGACTGATGACAAGGTCCATTGAATGTTCGAGTGGTTCCCTAGTAATGAAATCATCACCAAGTCAAGAGATGTTCCTCATCTAGTGCTAATAGATTAAGAGGTATCTATCATTGTGCTCCTATCAGAGTCATGAGGCAAGCTGGGAGGAAACCAATCATACCACGAGTCTCCAAGATGGTTCATTACAAAGAAGACTTCCAAGGTAATGCCATTCAATTTAAGTGCGAGGCACATCACATGTGACATGAAAATATTGTTGTAGAAAAGGATACTATCGAGCCAGAATGGTATCATGCAGGCCATGTGTATTTCTACCCATCATGGTTGGTCGACGACATAGCAGGAAAGGTCAAGTCAGGGATTTATTTGAGAAATAGAGTCATAGACGACACTGCTAAGGCGCAAGTCAGGTACATGAGGTTGCGTAAAAGGGTTTTCAAATCCGAGACCAGACATTTGGAACAACACAAAGTGGACATGGAAGCAATCAATGAATGGAGAAGAATCGCTACCAAATCAACAGAGAGGTTGATTATTTAGAGCAGGGTTTGATGTAGCTTGAGGGGAAGATGAGTAAAATAGTTGTAGATTGTCAGAATGCAAAGGGCAATGAAGGAGGACATCTAGCAAGGGCATATCTGCTGTTGGACATGCGCAACCTGGGGAATCTGATCGATGGGGGCTAAAAAGGCCAAGCTTGGAGAAGGTCCCTTTGGGACCGAGTAGATTAGGATGGATATTTACTTGTTTTCTAGACTCGTTTTAGAACTTGATTGTAATAAGGCAGATGCCACTAATTATTGTCGTTTTAGTAGAGATTTGGTTTATTTATCATATTAATGAAATGACACAATTATCGGCATTGATTTTTCTCCAAATCTATATGTCGCTAGGCCTACCTCGGGCACAATGAGGTCCCCAAATTAGGATGCAAATTTATAATTCTGCAATACATGTTTAAATACTGCAAATACCCTTTTAATACCCCCTACTGACTTGTTTATCTTTTTGCTTTTCTTTGTTTTGATTATTCTCATCCCCTAAGGTTGGTTCATGCATGCTAGCATCATCGGCGTGTCATACCAGATCTAGAGGTCCTCCACCTCCTCCTCCTCCAAGTGAACCTAAGAACAAAGGAAAGTCTAAGATGGACGATATGAGCGGTATCAGGAAAGACAAGAAACACAAACAAAGAATGTTGAGACTTCGGACGGTCGGAGTACTCCGGCATAGAATGACTTGGTTTTGTAGTTAGAGAAAAAGATACTGAGTTACAAGGGGAAGTTGAGCAGGTCCCTAACTTGACAAACCTTTCCCTCACCTTGAATGTCCCAGACATCAACCAACAAAACGCCCAAAATCCAAAACCCAACACTCCCTCAAAACATACAAAAAGAGCACCCGCAAAATTCTCCCGCACCTCACCAATACGCTACGCCTCCCCAAAATACTAATCGTCTACCAGTACTAACTCCTCTACAGCACCAACATCATCTAACCCAATACCCACAGACTACCGCCTACCACACTCCTCAAAACACACCACAGCCTACCGCCTACCACACTCCTCAAAACACACCACAGCCTACCCCTGATCCCCATAACTCAACCAATGATCTCTACTACACCCAAATCCCTAGAATCCACCAAATTAACCCCATATACGTAGAAACCTTACCTCACACTTCACAACAAACATCATACACACCAGAATCCGCAGAGAAGGACTTGCTCATCAAGAATAAGGCGAAGGAACTTAAGAAGCTTACAAGTCGATTCCAAGGCATCGAAGGGGGTAAAGGCATTGAAGGTTTGAACTATGAAGATTTGTGTATTCAACTGGACGTAGAACTGCCAAAGAACTACAAACCTCCCAAGTTCAAAATGTTCGATGGAACAGGTGATCCAGAGGTGCATCTGAGGACGTATTGTGACAAGCTCGTAGGGGTTGGTAAAGATGAAAGAATCCGCATGAAGTTATTCATGAGGAGCCTCATTGGAGACGCTCTATCTTGGTATATCAGCCAAAATCCAAAGAAGTGGATTAACTGGGTAAGCATGGCGTCAGATTTCATGGATCGATTTAGATTCAACACGGAGAATGCACCAGATGTATTCTATATCTAGAATCTTAAGAAGAAGAAAACAGAGACTTTCCGCGAGTATGCTACTCGATGAAGGTCAGAACCTGCGAAAGTAAGGCCAGCATTGGAAGAAGAACAAATGAACAAATTCTTTGTCCGGGCCCAGGATCCGCAATACTACGAAAGGTTAATGGTTATTTAAAATCATAAATTCTCCGACATAATCAAATTGGGAGAAAGAATAGAAGAAGGAACTAAAGTCAGGATGATAACCAATTTCGAAGCATTACAAGCTACGAACAAAGCCTTGCAGTCAGAAGCATATCCAAAAGGAAGGACATAGGGGCGTGATGGTAGCCCAAGGTCAGAAATCTCCTCTCACATACCAAACACCTCCACCCACATATCATCATTCACCTCCTAGACCCATCACCGCTTACCATACTTACAATACCCAGCCAACATATTACCACTCACCACCAGCTCGCCAAAACTATCAAAAACCCATACCAAGTTACGACCGCAGACCGCCCAGACAATACACCCCTATTGCTGAACCCATCGACCAGTTGTATGAGGGACTAAAGGTTGTCAGTTATGTCACTCCCGTTCTCACTGTCGCCATGGAAAATTCCTCTCAATGGGTCAATCCAAATAAGACATGTGCCTACCACTCTAGCATGAAGGGTCACACTATTGATGAATGCCGCACTCCGAAGGATAAGATCCAGACGCTAATTGATACCAATTTTATACAAGCAAAAGAGGTTGCATCTAATGTCTGCAACAATCCCCTCCCGAATCACAGGTGCGAGGGGGTAAATGTGATATAAACTGATGAAGAATTGGACCTGGAAGGGTAAATTAGGCTCATTCAAGAAGAGGAAGATCCTAAGAAACCTACAATCACTCTCACTCCTATTGTGGTATAGATATAACCACCGATCAAAGTTGAGGTAGACGTACCGACTCCGTTCGAGGTTGAAGTAACAACAACTTCAGCTGCGCCTACTCCGTTTGAAGTAGAAGTGACCACACTATTCACTGTAACGGTAGCGCTCGCACCATCCTTTAATTCCAATGCTATACCCCAGGACTATGCTGCAGAATCAAGAAGGAAAGAAAAGGGGGAAATGGAAGAAACCGGTGCAGCACAAGGTATGACTAGAACTGGTAAGGTTTACATGCCTGAGCACCTAGGGGGAACAAGTAAAGAAGCCGCTTCCAAATAGCCTATCATTGAAACCGGCCCATGTGATCTTGGAGAAAGGTGCAAGCAAGAGAGTACTCTGTAGTTGACCATCTGAACAAGACCCCTGCTCAGATATCCATTCTATCATTACTGCAGAATTGTGAAACACATAGGAACACATTGATGAAGGTATTAAATGAGGCTTATGTGCCTAACAACATTACTAATGGGGATATGAATAACATGGTAGGACGCGTATTGGAAATCCATAAAATCACCTTTCATGAAGACGAACTGTCACCGAAAAGGTTGAGCCACAACATGGCACTGCATATCACAGTACAATGTGAAAATAATTTCATTGCCAGGGTTTTGATAGATGTAGGTTCAAGTCTCAACATTTGTCCATTGAACACTTTGAAGAGATTGGGTAAAGGTTTGCATGAGATACGAGCATGAACTATGAACATAAAAGCGTTCGATGGGTCTCAAAGGGCCACAATTGGAGAAACCAACCTTTGCTTACAAATGGACCCAACTTGGTTTGATGTTGAATTCCAAGTACTCGACATATCCTCCTCATACAATTTACTATTGGGACGACCTTGGATACACGCCGTTGGGTCTGTAGCATCTACTCTATATCAGGCTATGAAGTTCGAATGGAATCATCAGGAGGTGATCATTCATGGAGACGGTAGTAACCCTATGTACACCAATCAGACTGTTCCGATTGTGGAGAATAGAAGGAAGTTGGGTGGAGAGACCTTCCATCACATTGAGCGTGTTAATGCAATTGAGAAGGACAAATGGTGGAGTAGCAAAATAGAGAGCATATTGGCATGGGCAGGATATGAACCTGGTAAAAGGCTCGGAAAGATTCTCCAGGGTATTGCCAAACCAATACAGTTAAAGCGTCACGATACAACCTTTGGATTAGGATACCAATACACTTGGCATGAATATCAAAATTGGTCGCCACCATGGCGTGGTCCCTATTACCCTCTCGAGCAACAAATACCACATTTGAGCCAATCCTTCCATCAGACTGATATGATGTGGGGACCTGAATAAGATGAAGTGCTAGTTGGTTTGATGAATCTATTCTTAGAAGATGAAGACATGGACTGCAGTATAATAGTTGAGGAGGAGGAGGAGGAAGACCTCGTCATCCAAACAGTGGAGAAAGGAGCTATTTTCAAGAACTGGACAACCACACGATAAAAGGCCCGCGGAGTCCCGGGGTAGTCTGGCTGCTGGTGTCACTTATTTTGAAAACCATTCTTTTGAGCATTTTAAAAACATTTTCAGTATTTTGTTTTGGAAACATTTGTGTGAATCATTAAAATCGCTTTTTATTTTACATTTTGATACATATCAATGGCTTGTTATTTTATTATTTATTACTATTCTCTACATTTTCTCTCTCTACAACATCACTATTTCTTATCTTGATGAACCAACGACTGTGACATGTAATGAGACAATACAACATAAGGATAGTGACTCGGAAGAAATGGAAGAAGAGGATATAATACCTGAGTAAATTTTCAGAGAAGTTGAGAATTTTGAGAACAATCCTAAGTCCAACCTGGACGAGACTGAGATAGTCAACTTGGGAGATTCCGAAACAGTCAAAGAAACTCGCATAAGCATTCACCTGTCACCATCAGAAAAAGAAGAGTACACTCATTTCCTGAAAAAATATGAAGACATTTTCGCATGGTCTTATGATAATATGACTGGTTTGAGAACATCTATAGTGGCTCATAAGCTACCCACTAATCCGATGTGTCCGCCTGTAAAGCAAAAACTCAGAAAGTTCAAGCTAGATATGAGTTTGAAAATCAAAGAGGAAGTCACCAAACAGATCAAATCTAAGGTTCTCAGAGTGGTTGAATATTCGACTTGGTTTTCCAACACCGTGCCGGTTCCAAAGAAGGATGAGAAAGTCAGAGTATGTGTCGACTATCGGGACTTAAACAGTGCAAGTCCCAAAGATGATTTTCCACTACCCAAAATACATATATTGATCGACAACTACGCCAAGCATGAACTCCAATCCTTTGTGGATTTCTTCACGAGATATCATCACATCTGGATGGATGAAGAAGATGACGAGAAAACAACTTTTATTACACCTTGGGGGGGGGGGATGTACTGCTAAAAAATGATGTCGTTTGGTCTGAAGAATGCTGGGGCTACTTATATAAGAGCCATGATAACTATTTTCCACGACATGATACATAAAGAGATATAGGTATATGTGGATGGCGTCATTATAAAATCCAAGAAGGGAATATATCACATAGCAGACTTGAGAAAATTCTTTGATCGGCTCCAGAGATACAATTTGAAATTGAATCCTGCAAAATATGCCTTTGGAGTCCCTGCCGGAAAGCTGTTAGGATTCATCGTCAGGTAACGGGGAATTGAGCTAGACCCATCAAAGGTTAAGGCTATCCAGGATTTGACGCCTCCAAAGAAGAAGAAAGACGGGATGAGTTTCTTGGGGCGTCTCAATTATATCAGCCGCTTCATAGCACAATCAACCGTGATCTGTGAGCCGATTTTCAAAATGTTAAAAAAGGATGCCGCGACCAGTTGGAATGAAGACTGCTAGAAAGCTTTCGACAAAATCAAAGAATATTTGTCCACACCGCCAGTCCTAGTCTCCCCAGAGCCTGGTAGACCACTGCTACTCTATCTCTCCGTACTAGATGGGGCTTTCGGTTGCATCTTGGGAAAACATGACGATACGGGAAGGAAAGAACATGCCATATATTATCTAAGTAAGAAGTTCACACCCTATGTCGTGCCTCCTATTTCTCGCGAAATTGGGTTTCGATATTTTTGGGACAAGTCCCTTCCTTTTGGGATGGGAGCATGGGATTTGAAGAGTCGCCACCTAACAGATTAAGGTGCGTTAGGGAACCTAGAGCAGTTAACTCATGAAACTTGTTTGCATCACCAGAGATCGGGTAAGGGCTCAAAATTACTTTGAGGGGAAGGTGTTAGGAACCCCTCGAGGTCCACAACGCTGGGTCCCGGCGGAACTTAATTAAGCGAATTAGTCTTAAAGTAAAATAAAGCAATTTAGACAACTATTAGTTCAAAACATGAATTAAAAGGGGTCCTAAGGTTTTTAGCCTATAGGATCATTTCCATGAAATACTTGGTAACTTTCCCCAAGTTGGGGTGCTACACATCGTATTAGCGCACGGGTCATCATTTCCTTTACTACCCAATTAATATCTTTCAGTTGTTAATTAAGCATTTTAGTAGCTTCTAACTCGTGCCTTATGCGTGCACTACTCGTCCCTTACCTATGGTCCTTGAGGTGTTTAGGACCTCTATTTAAGGTAGTTCTAGACTGACCTATGTTGCTTAAAATGAGAAAAATCTAGGCGACAAACAAAATTCAGATAGGACTATCATGTAAGGAGCAAATAACGGCTCATGTTAACCTCCACAAATAACAACAAATGCACGAAGTTTAATCAGCAAATTTCATTAATTTAGGATCCTATAGGCAGGATATCTAGATGGGCATAAAAAGAATGTAAGAAACCAGTTTATTAAAATGAGCATTGGGACTTACTGGCTTGCCTACTGAATTCAAGCAGTAAGGGATCACAGTTTTAGACCCAGAATTCTTAATAACCCTACAAGTTTTCCTAAGTGATAACCAGAGCAGAATCCTATGGGCATGACATCTACATTATTAATTATAGACCTATAACATGGTTTCTGAGCGAGCTACTGATTTTAACTCATGAAAACAGATTTTATCTCTTTAGATCCTATAGGCATGCTTTCTAATTTGCAGAATTGATTAACTCCTATAGGCATGATTTCTAAGTGTTGAAACTGATTTGTTTATTTCCTATAGACATGGTATCTAAATTGAAGAATACTAATTTTTATATCTCCTATAGGAATGATATCTAAGTTGAAACTGATTTTTAATCCCTATAGGCATGAATTGTATTAATCACATGTGGGCAGTATTTTAGACAAGTGACCAGGAAAGTTTATTAATTCATACAAATATGATCCTATATACATGATCACTAATGCACGTTGAGATTGGAAATATGTGTAGATCCTATGAACATGGATTCTAATACAGAATTAATAAAGGACCTATAGGTAGTGTCTCTAATATGCCGAAAATATGAAGATTCATAGTCACAAACAGTCAGAAAAATATCCTATAGGCAGGATCTCTATAGTAACATGCACATAAGGAACCAACACAATAGACCTATAGGCAGGATTTCAACCCGAGATTTTTAACAAAGATATATAAAACCCCCCTAGCTTTTACTAATAACCCCAAATCTATTTATTACAGAGATTTTTACATTATTACATCCCAATAATGAATAAATCACGCAGCAAAATTAATTATACTATAGGGAGCCTTCATAGGCCCAATATTAACCTGAAAACCAGGCCTTCAAGCAAAGCAAGTCTTAAGTATACATGTGGTCCATCCATGATACACAAAATTGGGCTTCTGATGTGTCAAAGTTCCCAAGAGCCTCAGGGACCTCGGGCAATGCTCACACCAGAACCTTACTTAGAGAAATAGTTTGTAAAAGATTGGAAGACCAGCCGCAATGTGTCAGAGTTCGGAGGAGTCTCAAGGACCCTAGGCAGTGCTCACACTGGGGGTGGTAGGAACCTAGATAACTAAGAGTAGAAGTTTTAAAACAGTATATAAAGGGTAGGGGAACCGTTTTAGAAAAACATTTTGATTTTTAGGAGCAAACAGATTCAATTTACAAGACTGCAAACAGAACTTCACCTAGCACAAACAGAGTCCATATTTAGCATATGGTTCAAAAAAACTGGTATTGGTTCAGACATAGATACTGTACCTGTATTTAAAGCAATCACAAAAGAGAAAGGATACTTGAACTAATAGGCAGAATTGGCACCATATTACATGTTTGCAGAACAGGGAACATACAACTGACTAATCAGGGTTTCACATTATTGAAGATGACTTAGTTTAGCAATTATCACTAAGTGGGATCACATAAGCATGTATTAAGCAGAAACATGCTGAAGTTTGAAATAATTAACCAAACAAACACATAGAACAAGACAGTGTAGCAGGAACTAAAGCATACTAGTTTAGAAAGAAGTAAGCAGGAATCATAGATCAGACAGAAGCATGCTAAGGTTGAAATAAAATAACCACATAAGCACATAGAAAAACATAGGATAACAAGAGTTAACACATACCGGTTAGGAAGAAAGTAAACAAGAATGTAATGGTAGTTTGGATCCAGAGAGTTTAGCCTTGGCTTCCAGCCGACTAAACAGTGCAGCAAATCAGAGTGATAGAAATAGCTCAAGTTTATGAGAGAACAATCAACTAAGCAATCAATTAAGGTTAACATAAATCAATTAATGGGACAAAATCACGTAAGTATTACTTAAATTAAGGAGAATCTTTCACGAAATAAATCAGCAAACAAGATTAGGGCTAAATAAGGTAAGCAGTAAGTCCAGAAATCAATTATAAATCTGTCACGACCCAAAATCCCTAAGGTCGTGATGGCACCGGACATCAATGTCAGGCAAGCCAAATCATTAATTAATTGAAATAACTCTCCGGTTTTAACACTTATAAAAAGCATTTCCTTTCACTTAATTACATAATAACTAAATAAAAGTCTGTTAATTAAAACAATGGTTTAAAGATTACACTTAAGCAATTATATCCCAATACATATCCCAAAACCCGGTGTCACAAGTACACGAGCAATTTCTAATAATTTAACAATCATTACAAGCCTGTCCGAAATACAACTGGACAAGGAAATTTAAATGAAATACATACAGTACGAAGGAGACTTTGTCAGCTCCGGATCGCCTCCGGATGATGCAGCTCGCCTAAGTCTCCAAATCCTCCACATTGCTATGAAAGTACCTGTGCAATAAAAATGCACAGAAAGTGTAGCATGAGTACAAAAAACAATGTGTACTCAGTAAGTCGCCCGCCTAACCTCAAAGAGGTAGTGACAAGAGGTCAAATTAGACACTTACTAAGGTCCGACAATATAATATATGACAGAATATGATGAAATATAGTAGACTTGTAATATAGTGAGTAGCGAGTACGTATTAAGTACAAAAATCCAGGTAACTACCGAGAATAAACAACAAAGTACACTTTCCTTTTCTTTTTCAAATATCTTAAGTAAACAATTGCCTCTTTATTTTATCTCAAATATCTTATCACTTAAAAATCATGTAGAAAACATTTAACAGTTTAACATGCGCATACGGGATAAGAACAACCGGCCTGAGCCATCGTAATAATCACTCTATGCACGGCCGAGGATCGAACGGCCCATACCACAAATGCACCTCTCAATAAACTACTCATGTCTATGCACTGCCAAGGATCGAACGACCCGTACCAAAAATGCATCTCTCAATATAATAATCCTCTCTATGCACTGCCGATGATCGATCGACCCGTCCCAAAAGTGCACCTCTCAATATAATAATCATATCTATGCACTGCCGAGGATCGAACGGCCCGTACCAAAAGTGCATCTCTCAATATAATAATCCTCTTTGTGCACTGCCGAGGATCGATCGGCCTGTCCCAAAAGTGCACTTCTCAATATAATAATCATATGTATGCACTGCCGAGGATCGAACAACCCATAATAAAAGTGCATTCTAAATCCGCCGTGGCATACAGACCGCTCCCATGAGAGTAGGGGAAATAACACTTCGCTCGCAGAATGTAAATTGCGAAGCGGTCACATGCAGACATGCACAATCAACAACCCACCCCGAATACGTCGGGAACACAAATATTCAAGTAAATGACCGATTTTTCTTTTAAAAACCACAAATAGTATTTAAATCCTTTTTTTTCGAAATTCACTTGCCGAGTATATATTCTGTTTAATAACACAACCCTACTCGGAAGTACAATTGCCCGCGAAGGAAGTAAATTCCCTTTTTAGATGATTTAGAAAATACTCTAATCTTCCTTATTCATTAAATTAAAATTTCGATTATATTAGCAGTCTTATACCACAGACAAGATCACAGGTACAACAGGTAAGGCATGCTAGTGGGTCCTAGACTACCCAGACATGGCATAATAGTATCTACGCACGGACTCCTGTCACCTCGTGCGTACATAGCCCCCGAAGATAATGGCATGTACTGAATTAATTAACCTAGGGGACGATTCCCCTTCACAAAGTTAGAAAGGAGACTTACCTCGCTCCAAAATTCCCACACTGGTTTTCAAGCCCTTCCGACGACTCCAACGGATGCACAATACTCCGAAACTACCACATAATGGCAAAGCAATGAAAATTCATCCTAATACTCACAAGAAATTCAGATTATATACTTTCCCAACCGCGCTCGGAGAAATTACCAAAATGTCCTCGGGCCCATGTGCCCGAAAATCCGAAATTCTCGAAGATACATTCTACCCATAGCCCTACTAGTTCAATCATGCAATTTACTCTACATTCCATACTCAAATTCGTGGCTAAATTCCAAATTTACATTTTAAGGTTCTTCAAAAATTTCCCAAATTTCCTACCAATTTTCATATTCAAATCCATGCAAGATCACATATTTAACTTAGGAATGGAAAGAATTCACTTACCTAGTGAGGCTTACTGAAAATCCCCCTCTTGAAGCTCTCAAAATCGCCACACTAAAATGAGAGAAATGGCCAAAAATCCGTTCTTAAAACACCCCACTGCCTCCAGCCATTTTTGCACCTGCGGTACAACAGCCGCTCCTGCGGCTCCGCACCTGTGGAAATTCCATCGCAGGTGCGACTCTGACTCAGCCCAGCAACTCCCGCTCTTGAGATCCCTCTTCGCACCTGCGATTCCGCAGGTGCGACCAAACTCCCGCACCTGCGGTCCCTCTGCTCCAGCCCCAATCTCGTACCTACGGTGCCCTTAGCCGAACCTGCGGTCAAAGCCTCGCAGGTGCGATTACACCAGATGACGGCAACCTTCAGCCTTCTCCAACTTCAAATATTGATCCGTCAATCACCCGGAATCCACCCGAGGCTCCCGGGACCCCGTCCAATTATATCAACCTGTTCCAAAACATAATGCGGACTTGCTCGAGGCCTTAAATCACATCAAACAACATCGAAACCACGAATCGCACCCAAATCCCAACTTTATGAACTTATAAATTTCCAACTTCTACATCCGATGATGAAACTTATCAAATCACGCCCGATTGACCTCAAATTTTGCACACAAGTCATATGCAACATTACAGACCTGCTCCAACTTCCGGAATCACATTCTGACCTCGATATCAAAACTTCCACTTCCGGTCGGATTTCTCTAAAACCTTCAAATTTTTATCTTTAGCCAAATGACCCCAAAATGACCTACGGACATCCAAACGCACCTCTGATCACGCTCCCAATTCCAGAATTACCTTACGGAGCTATTCCCAGACTCGGAATCCCAAACGGACATCACTCTCACTGATATGCACTTCAAGACCAAATTCATGAAATCCTTCTAAAATGCTAACTTCCACAATATACGCCGAAACACTCCCGGGTTATCCAAAACCCGATCCGACCATACGCCCAAGTCCGAAATCTTCATACAAACCACTTGGAACCTTAAAATCCTGATTCGGAGGTCGTTTACTCAAAATTCCAATCTTAGTTGATTTCTCCAACTTAAGGCTTCTGAAATGAGAATTTTCTTTCCAAATCAATCCTAAACTTCTTGGAATTCAATTCCGACCATGCTCACGGGTCATAATACCTGAAACAAAGCTGCTCACCACTTCAAACCGCTGAACAACGCACTAGAGCATCAAAACAACCGGTCGGGTGGTTACATTCTCCCCTACTTAAACCGACGTTCGTCCTCGAACGTGCCAAGAACTGCTCTGGAGTTACCTGAAATCACTGTTTAACACCTCGAGCATCTGCCCGTGCTACCACAACCCAGTTGAGCACATTAACTTGATCACACCTGAATATTTCTTCTTTATCCATATAATAAGCTCAGAATTCATTCAAACACTTTAAGTTTTTCTGCCAGACCTAGTTCTAACATACATAAACACCGCATCAACTAGCACATGATATACTAGATCATAACTGCATACCCTTGCTGAATCAACACCATACACCGCGAGATTCATTATCTAACCACAATGACGCTCCCTGAACCTTAATAGCCAAATTCCACGAATTTGATGCTCCTAATGCACCTCATGATATATATACATACTTCCTGCTATAATGATGACGATACCACCACAACAGAGGGAATGCGCAGAAATTCATACTCAACTGCGGAGTTAACAAACCATTGAATACCTCATCTTGACTAGAATCGTCACTTCCTTATGAACCTGAATGATGGTATTTGTTCTTTAATATACACTTCACATAACCTTATCGCACTGATCCCTGGTCCGAAAATCTCGTCTCACCCAGTATGAACCGATCAGACAACAAATCACCCCAGACATGGCCAACAGCCTCACATGATACCACATCGCGCCAATAGACCATAACTCGCATATGATAAATAAGAAATGACTCCGGAATGGAATATTCAGTTCACGTAACTACTATGAATTCTTACCAGAAATAGGAAATAAAACACAAGAAAATAAATACATATTAACCTTTCTCATCATCACACTGTTGCGGCATGTAACCCGATCCGAATAACATACCCGTGGCGGCGTGCCACCCGATCCCACATAAAATTTACATAAGGAAATATACACGGAGCTGAATCGCTCACTATTACAAATTACTGAATATCGATCACAAGCACGCTAAGTGCATAACACCACCCTGGGAATACTGATAAAACCGTAGGCTACATAACTCAAGCACAACTGAGGTGCGATATATATATGTACTCTAGATCTCCAGAGCTATTCTGCTCACATAACATCCCCACCACGCGGGACCTCAACACATAGGAAATTATCAAGCCATTTCACAACTCGCACGGCACAATCATAATAACACACGAATTCGACGAAGGCGGAACAACACCCGTTGTTCTAATACCTCTCCATGAAAAGCGCTATACTGAAAGGAACATGCCTGGCTCATACGGAGCCCATAATCATATTTAAATCCATCCACAAACATCGAGCCACCTTGCTCGCACCAACTAAGCTAATAGCTTTTGCCTGGGTCCATATTAACCCACCTTATCTCATAATACATGAGAACAACCATCATTACCGGAACAAACACCCCATAATCCATAATCAACTGAACTGAGCGCCCTCCAGGCGTAAATTCTCAATTAAGCAATATTGCACTTCTTTATACTTAGTCCAAATCTGAAATCCATCAAGTGAGTACATGTCACACTTTATACAATCTTTTCGCGGTCATGCTTCCACGACCTTCCACACAAGGCAACAAGTCTGCCCATCCACCACTGGCCATACTACGCTGTAAGACAATTCAAGAACTCATAACCAGAGTACAAAGCCTCTTCCACCGAATCTCAATCTCAGGTGACACTAAAGATAACACCAACTTACTCTGAACTTTCAAATCACTTTGTCTTGCTCTTCCGAGCTCATGACATCCTTATAAACATCAGACCTAAATATCGATTCTTATTCCCAGTTACATACTGCTTCCCGCACCTAACATACCAACATGAGGTAGCGCAAGAATTCCATCATAACTTTCGAGCCACCAATAGGGTGAACACTTCATCACATAGAAACCTTTTACTTAAATCAATTCAAGAGTACCATCTCAGTGAATTCCCATTATCACCCAATCATGAAAATCTTTAAGTAGTAGTCTATACCACCATAACCCTTCCGGGGTCCGCCTACACCTGACATGCCATATCACTCAAATGCTCCCACATGAGATCCGTTACGATGGTCGAGAAGCCCTATACACACCGGCACAAACCGCATGCATAATTAAATCACATCAAAAATCGATCACTGCCGCAAATGTGCCATTTCAACCATTATAATCAATCTATCTTCTTTTAATCATCATTAATTGCCTCAGGAACAATAACAACTTCCTTCAACCCATAGAAAACTCAACCCTCACTCATCCTGAGTGACCTTGATTCACGAGACTATGCTGCCAAAATCCCGCAACCCGTCTCCTACCCTTCTGATAATCTTTTCTTCAATCCGGAGTCTATTTCTCTCACTCCTCCAATATTCTCCTGCATGGTGAAACATATCATAGAACATTCCAACCATCCTCATTTTTCTCAGAGATTACTTTGCAAAAGCTCGATTCTCGATCATACTACTGCATGAAATCCTTAATCGCCACATTCTTAACTTTTGAACCCACTAGGACCGCTATTGAGAGTCACCCACTCCGATTGGCCCCGAATACAATCAACTCCAAGTCTCTCCTAGCACAGGAACACCTTTTTCTATGAAACACGTGACTGAATAACTATCCTTACAACTCGCCCATGCCTTAAGCATAAATTCTGAATCTTTCCAAGCCTAACCTTGACCCGACAGGGCCAACTTTTGCACATATTCATCAAATCCCACGCACAATTACGATTTTACTCCTTTTTTCTTTAGCTGAAATAACTTGCCAATGCACCGACAATCCTCAACCCCATGCGAAGACAATCCTACAACCCAAATGCAGATGGTGGGACTCCCCCACTTAACCCGAAGCTACTCCTTGCACCACTCTAGACCCTGTTGAGTTCCTTTCTCCTTTGATAACGCGATCTATCTCAACCAATCCGTCCAACTCTTCCAGATCCTCCTGCTAGCACTCCCTAAATACTCAGATTCCCTACCATCATTCTCACATTCTGCCTCCTACCGACTAGCCACTAGAACCCCTCACAGAAAGCTTCCAACCCCTCTATTGCTAACCTATCCCCAGAAGACAACCCACATGTGGAAATCACCCGCGGACACCTCTCAATGACGCTGAAATGCACGCTCCCTGCGACTTCAATACCCCATCCTACGCCCTGCTTCATTTACCAACTTAACTAGTCCGTCCGCTCCTCATGGACATCCATTAAATTCGCGACAATATCTTTAAATTCCAAGCTATGCTGCCGCTCCCCCCACTTTGCGACTGATCGACTTTCGCTTCTTACACCTGGCCTCCAAGAAATGGAACCACCGCCGAGCCTCATTTCAGGATTATTCTCTGCCAACCGCTTCCTTCAATACTTCTTATCAATACTCTGACCCCACGCAACTGAAGAAACCATAGCACCGACAAATTAACACATTCCATTTGATAAATGACGACGATGACACGTCATAATTGCATATCCCAGCTCACTTGAAGACACCAAGTCTTACTACCTTATCAACCCCAACCGAACCATTCATAACCCAAATGCCCTTCCTCTGCCGGCACAAAAGCAATGAAATCTCGAAATCATACTCTGAGAAGACCTCCCTTCAAACCATTCATCTCCCCAACATACGAGCAAACATTCTATCGTCATATCGACATCGCGCGACAATCAATTGCAAATATCATCACTACCCGAGCATAGCCTTAAGGCTCCCGGAAACACCGCGACTGAGCTGAAATAACATATTACCCTTTTGCAGGGCCATAACAACAACCACGACCAATTACACATGGAAGCATCTCGGATTACATTCGTAGCACCATTTCCATTCCTCAAATTCCTGATCCATAGCAAGCGCTTCACAACGCGTAATATTGAGTAGAAATGAACATAAGCATAAGCCTCAAAGGAATCAACTCGCACGAAGAAGAATCAAGAAGGGAAGTACTCCTAACAGCCCTGTAGCCTCTCGAAGATAAGTACGGGCGTCTCTGTACCGATCCGCAAGACTCTACTAGACTTACTCATGACTCATGAAACCTAAGGGAACCTAGAGCTCTGATACCATGTTGTCACGACCCAAAATCCCTAAGGTCGTGATGGCACCGGACATCAATGTCAGGCAAGCCAAATCATTAATTAATTGAAATAACTCTCCGGTTTTAACACTTATAAAAAGCATTTCCTTTCACTTAATTACATAATAACTAAATAAAAGTCTGTTAATTAAAACAATGGTTTAAAGATTACACTTAAGCAATTATATCCCAATACATATCCCAAAACCCGGTGTCACAAGTACACGAGCAATTTGTAATAATTTAACAATCATTACAAGCCTGTCCGAAATACAACTGGACAAGGAAATTTAAATGAAATACATACAGTACGAAGGAGACTTTGTCAGCTCCGGATCGCCTCCGGATGATGCAGCTCGCCTAAGTCTCCAAATCCTCCACATTGCTATGAAAGTACCTGTGCAATAAAAATGCACAGCAACTGTAGCATGAGTACAGAAAACAATGTGAACTCAGTAAGTCACCTGCCTAACCTCAGAAAGGTAGTGACGAGTTCGACACTTACTAAGGCCCGACAATATAATATATGACAGAATATGATGAAATACAGTAGACATGTAAGACAGTGAGCAACGAGTACGTATCAAGTACAAAAAACCAGGTAACTACCGAGAATAAACAACAAAGTACACTTTCCTTTTATTTTCCAAATATCTTAAGTAAACAATTGCCTCTTTATTTTTCTCCCAAATATCTTATCACTTAAAAATCATGTAGAAAACATTTAACAGTTTAACATGTGCATATGAGATAAGAACAACCGGCCTGAGCCGTCATAATAATCACTTTGTGCACTGCCGAGGATCGAACGACCCGTACCACAAGTGCACCTCTCAATAAACTACTCATATCTATGCACTGCCGAGGATCGAACGGCCCGTACCAAAATTGCATCTCTCAATATAATAATCCTCTCTGTGCACTGCCGAGGATCGATCGGCCCGACCCAAAAGTGCACCTCTCAATATAATAATCATATCAATGCACTGTCGAGGATCGAATGGCCCATACCAAAAGTGAATCTCTTAATATAATAATCCTCTTTGGGCACTGCCGAGGATCGATCGGCCCGTCCCAAAAGTGCACCTCTCAATATAATAATCATATCTATGCACTTTCGAGGATCGAACGACCCGTACCAAAAGTGCATTCTAAATCCGCCGTGGCGTACGACCCGCTCCCATGAGAGTAGGGAGAAATAACACTCCGCTCGCGGAATATAAATTGCGAAGCAGTCACATGCAGACATGCACAATCAACAACCCACCCCAAATATGTCGGGAACACAAATATTCAAGTAAATGACAGATTTTTCTTTTAAAAACCACAAATAGTATTTAAATCTTTTTTTTTTGATATTCACTTGTCGAGTTTATATAACGTTTAATAACACAACCCTACTAGGAAGTACAATTGCCCGCGAAGGAAGTAAATTCTCTTTTTAGATGATTTAGAAAATACACTCCAATCTTCCGTAGTCATTAAATTACAATTTCGATTATATTAGCAGTCTAATATCACAGACAAGATCACAGGTACAACAAGTAAGGCATGCTAGTGGGTCCTAGACTACCCGGACATGGCATAATAGTAGCTACGCACGGACTCCCGTCACCTCGTGCGTACGTAACCCTCGAAGATAATACCATGTACTGAATTAATTCACCTAGGGGGACGATTCCCCCTCACAAAGTTAGAAAGGAGACTTACCTCACTTCGAAATTCCCACACCCGCTTCCAAGCCCCTCCGACGACTCCAACGGACGCACAACGCTCCGAAACTACCACAATATGGAAAAGCAATGAAAATTCATCCTAATACTCACAAGAAATTCAGATTATATACTTTCCAATCCTGCTCGGAGAAATGACCAAAATGCCCTCGGGCCCACGTGCCCGGAAATTCGGAATTCTCGAAGGTACATTCTACCCATAGCCCTACTAGTTCAATCATGCAATTTACTCTACATTCCATACTCAAATTCGTGGCTAAATTCCAAATTTACATTTCTAGGTTCTTCAAAAATTTCTCAAATTTCCTACCAATTCTCATGTTCAAATCCATGCAAGATCACATATTTAACTTAGGAATGCGAAGAATTCACTTACCTAGTGATGCTTGCTGAAAATCCCCCTCTTGAAGCTCCCAAAACCGCCACGCCAAAATGAGAGAAATGAAGAAATGTCCAAAAATCCATTCTTAAAACACCCCACTGCCTCCAGCCATTTTCGCACCTGCGGTGCAATAGCTGCTCCTTCGGCTCTGCACCTGCAGAAATTCCATCGCAGGTGCGCTCTGACTCATCCCAAAAACTCCCGCTCCTACTATCCCTCTACGCACATGCGGTCCCTCAGCTCCCACCCTAATCTCGCACCTGCGGTGCCCTTAACCGCACCTGCGGTCAAAGCCTCACAGGTGCGATTACACTAGATGACAACAACCTTCATCCTTCTCCAACTTCAAATATTGATTCGTCAATCACTCAGAATACACCCGAGGCTCCCGGGACCCCGTCCAATTATACCAACCTGTTCCAAAAGCTAATGCAGACTTGATCGAGGACTCAAATCACATCAAACAACATCGAAACCACGAATCGCACCCAAATCCCAACTTTATGAACTTAGAAATTTCCAACTTCTACATCAGATGCTGAAATCTATCAAATCACGCCCGATTGACCTCAAAATTTTCATACAAGTCATATTCAACATTACGGCCCGCTCCAACTTCCAGAATTGCATTCCGACCTCAATATCAAAACTTCCACTTTTGGTCGGATTTCTCTAAAACCTTCAAATTTCTATCTTTAGTCAAATGACCCCAAAATGATCTACGGACATCCAAATGCACCTCCGATCGTGCTCCCAATTCCAGAATCACCTTATGGAGCTATTCCCAGACTCGGAATCCCAAACAGACATCACCCTCATTGATATGCACTCCAAGCCCAAATTCATGAAATCCTTCTAAAATGCTAACTTCCACAATATACGCCGAAACGCTCCCGGTTTATCCAAAACCCGACCCGACCATACGCCCAAGTATGAAATCTTCATACGAACCTACTGGAACCTTCGAATCCTGATTCAGAGTCCGTTTACTCAAAATTCCAATCTTAGTTGATTTCTCCAACTTAAGGCTTCTAAAATAAGAATTTTATTTCCAAATCAATCCTAAACTTCCTGGAATTCAATTCTGACCACGCCCACGGGTCATAATACCTGAAATGAAGCTACTCACAACTTCAAACCACTGAACGATGTGCTAGAGCATCAAAACGACCGGTCGGGTCGTTACAAAATCAGCCCTAATAATCAAAGCACAAAAATTAAGCCTGTAGTAGAATCAAGGAAAGTATAACCAATTACTAATCACACATAAGGAAAGAATAGGTAAAAGTCTGATAGGAAAATATCGCTATTAACACAATTTCAAACCTAATCTAAGCGATAAAAATCAATTAACATGCTAATTTACAGAGCTGGGGTAAACAGGCAAGAAAAGTGAAATAAATATTCGAATTAATTGAAACCCTAAGTCAAAAGGGCATGGAGATGAAACTCAAGAAAAAGAAATCAGTCGAAAAGTAAAGAAGAAAACCATAGTTGAACATTTAAATGTTTTAAACATTTTTTGCAGAAATCCCTTAAACATCGAAACCCTAGCTTTTAGGGTAAAATAAAAATCGGTTAAAAATAAGAGCAAAACAAAAAATCTTTGAGGAAAAATGCAAAGACACAAAAATACTTCAGATCTATAGAGATCTAAACAAATTCAAACGGAAAATAGCTAAGTTTATGAAGATAAACAGAAGTGAATTAAATCTGGTTTGAACTAGAGATTTGAAACCATAGAAACATGAAAGTGGTAGTACTCACAGACATAGGGGTGAATATAGACAGATTAGTCGAGAAAAGAGAGATTTTTAACCAAGCCTGGTTCGAATCTCTTGAGAATTCATCAAGTAGCATGAGAATCACAACACCAGTAGAGAGATGAGGCCGGATAAGGCCTGAAATCACAAGAGAACCCCATGAATCGAAGGAATATGAGTGACGACGGGCTAGGGTTAGAAGGGGGTGAGAGATAAGAGAGGTAAGAAAAGGATTCAGAGGCGGCGGGTTGGGGGGAAATTAGGGTAGGGTTTATGA
The DNA here is from genome assembly GCA_005239505.1 of Nicotiana paniculata. Taxonomy (NCBI): domain Eukaryota; kingdom Viridiplantae; phylum Streptophyta; class Magnoliopsida; order Solanales; family Solanaceae; genus Nicotiana; species Nicotiana paniculata. The sequence continues at coordinate 11,701 of ML340972.1, read as the reverse complement.
TTAGTGTAATTAAAAAAGGAAGGTTTATTCTAGACCGTTGATCTTCTGAGATCAGCGGCCACGATTAAATCTGCGTTGGGACGGGTTATGGATATGGGTTATTGGGTTGGTTTAATTGGGCTGGGTAGGTTATTGGGCTGGAGTTCGAAAATTAATTAAAAAGGGGCTATCTTTTAAATACTCATTTAATCTAAAAAAATAAAATTATAAAAATAGTTAATAAATGATAAAAATGCTATTTTTGTATGAAAATAATTTAAAATAATTATTTTGATATTGCAAAAATATAAAAAGTCATTTTCGTGTAAAAAATAAAGTAATTATGCACACATGGGCTATTATTGCAAAGTCATTACAATTATAACCTAAATATGTAAATATAATTATCCATAGAATAATTAAATCTTAATATAAATATAAAATGATAAATTTGTGATGCAATTAGTAATTATTTAGATAATAAAATTATGGAATAAATTAATTTAAAATCCTATAAAATTACAGAAAATTATGAAAAAAATACTAATTTGATGTTCATTGTAGGCATATAAATTTTAATCCATAAGATAATTTGGATTATATTTTAAATTCAAGATATATTGTTACAAATAAATAATACGGGCTAATATAATTAAAGTAATTATATAAGTCCAATACAAATGAATTAAATAAATAAGTCTTAATCCATTGAGCTAGCCCATTTAATTGGGCTGATGTAAAGACCTGTAAAATTTCATGGCTAAAAATAATGCCCAAATAGGTCCCCGTGTTGTTATAACTGTAGAAATTCTTAAAACAGACCTTTTTTGAGTAAAAAATACACCCAGGACTTAAAAGATAAAATTTTCCAGATTTGCGCAGGTCTGCAGTCCACTATGCGATTGCAAATCAAGTATGCGGACCGCATAGTGGTCGCATACCTGGACAATTTGTTGTCCATTTTGACGACGGCTATGTGGCCTAGAATGTTATCGTATTTCACGAATGCGGGCCGCATAGTTGTCTCATTCTTGCACCTTGACTTTTGCAGAGGGTGTTATGCGACGCACTATGCGATCGCATAACAGGTATGCAGACCGCATAGTGGTCACATACCTGGGCAGTCTACTTTTCTTTTTTGGCCCATTTGAGGGCCAATTATGCGACAGGAATGCGGACCGTATAGCAGGAATGCGATCGCATTCCTGACCGCATTTCTGCTTTGGGATTATTAAATTTTTATTTTCATACCCGACCCCCAGTTTATTAAAACACCTCCTCCTTTCATTTTAAGCTCATTTTCTAGTAAACTAGAGAGATGAGAGAGTGGGTTCTAGAGAGAGAGAGAGTCCAACTTCATACAATTTGTTCCTCCAACACTACTCAGACCTGGAATTGATCAAGTAGGACACCATTTTCTTCACTACAAGAGGTAAGCTTCTACCCCATAAACCTAAATTTTCAGATTTTTGTTAAAATGAAACATGGTTAGGTGATTCATGAAGATAAGGTTAGGAGCCTTGCATGCATGTAACCAACTAATCATAATCTAGTAAAATAAAATGGGTTAGAGTAATCTTTCACTAAAAAGAGGCCATTTAATCTAAAAGAACACTTAGCGTTTGATAGAATGATCAAGTGAGTTCAAGACATGATCATTGTTTCTAATTCTAAGTTAAATTATGCAACATTGTGAACTAGATTGAAGGTGCTAGAAGGTCCGGTGAATTGTGGTAGAAATTAAGGAAAAATCCCAAATCAAGGTATGCATGGCTAACTTTAATCTTTGCAGAGTTACATTGTCGGTGTCTGAGTACACGGTATGAAATTCTTGCTTGAGCATATGTGAATTGTTTGTCCTGTTGTGTCAAGTTGTATGAATTCATTCTCTGATTTTCTTAAGTCAATTACCATGCTAATTGAGATTATGAAGGGTGACTCTTTGTGCTTATCCTACCATGTGTAAAGCTCGTTAAATGTTGAATACATTAGTATGAGAAGATGTGCTGCAAAACGAAAGAAACAATAATGAAATAAAGTGCTGAATGTATCCAAGTGCTAAATGTTGTGTAGTAAATAATGAAAGTAAATATGGGCTGATTTTATTGAGTTAAATGATTGTGGCAACACCATATATGAATTGCTGGTTAGTAAGGATCATTGTGCCTTGATTTCACATAGTTATTGATTGATATGAACTTATGTTCTTCATGATAAAGACCCGTGTGATATAATTGTTGGTGATTGTTGTTATGAAATGGGAACGTACGGTGGGATCGGGTTGCGCGCCGCAACACGAAGTAATAAGGGTGGAGAGGTAATAATGGTGAAATGAGAATGTACAGTGGGATCGGGTTACATGCCGCAACACGAAGTAATAAGGGTGAGATGAGAATGTATAATGGGATCGGGTTGCACGCCGCAACAGATGGGAGATTGAAACAAGTAACTGTGAAATCTGCATTGTGGTTTTTTGTATACTTGTGTGGTACTTATGTGGTTACCCTAATTGCTTTCTAATTGTGTATTGTTTGATGCTACTTGGAATAAACTTGGTTCATACATGCTAGTACTATTCAATGGTACTAACTTCCCTTTTTCTAGGGGCGCTACATCTTTTATATGGATGTAGGTGGTTCCACAGCAGGTAGCTCAGACCACCGATAGTGGTGTTTCCCCTTTGTACCTTCAGCAGATCTGGTGAGCCCTATTTCCTCTCGGGGCCGTGTGTAGTTTACATCATCTTTTTTGTATATGTTATGTATTTTAAGGTATAGCCGGGGACTTGTTGCCGGCAGGTATTGTGTAAAACCTTAGTACTCTTAGAGGCTCCGTAGACATGATGTGGGCGTATATATATATTTTGGGTAGTAACTGTACGTGTTCGGAATCGTGGTCTGTATTGGAAAGTTATGTATGTATTGTGTATGTTTTGGGAATCAATTGTTGAAATGCTAAAAGAGAAACGAACTTAAGTTTGTAAACCCACGCTTAAATCCTAAGTTGTTATTTCATATGGAATATGGTGCATCGTATATACGGGTGAAACGCGTTGGGTAGGAAAGTCAATCCAGGTCCGCTTGACCGGGTTCACCCAATTAGGTGCCGGTCTCGTCCCTCGATTTTTCGGCGTGACAAACATGGTATCAGAGCCTAAGGTTATTAAAAGTGTCCTAGGATGTCCCAGAGCCGTGTCTAGTAGAGCCCTTCTTATCGGTGTGTTGTTGACCACATCTATAATTAGAGGGCTGCATGGACATTTAGGAAAGTACCTTTTTATTGCTATTCTATATCGTGCGATGTGGTGGGAGAGTTCCCGTGGAGAGGGGAGCCCCCCGGCAAAGTGGGATGAGTTTGCCTTCATGGATCATTTCTTGCTTGCCGAGACTATGGCGGCCCATGCTGCGAAGTTCGAGGTCCTTAAGCAGGGCAACATGAGTGTGTGGGAGTATCATATGGAGTTTGTGCGCTTGTCCAAATATGTTGTTCACATGATGCCGACAATGGAGGCCAGAGTTCAACGGTTTGTTAAGGGCTTTGGTCCCTTGGTTTTTAATGAAGCTACTATAGCTGCCTTGCATTCAGATATGAATTATCGGAAGATAGTAGGATTTTCCCAGGCTACAGAGGCTCGGAAATTGAAAATAAGGATGGAGAGAGAGGGCAGTAGTAGGTCCCGGTCAGCGGGCAACCCTGGGAGCTCATTTGGAGGTGTGAGATCATCCCTTGAGAGAGGATCATCACGGCCATCTCAGTCATATGCTCAGTCCTCAGCTAGTGCGCCGCCATTAGGGCACAGTTATCAACAAGGAGGTCGTTTTGGACCCGGTTTAGATAGAGGGAGGTTCCATAAGTCGGGTTGTTCAGGTGGGAGGTTCCAGCAGCAGGGGAGGGTCTCATGCCCTATGTGTGGGAGATTTCATACTGAGTCTTGTTACTTGGATATTCCGGTATGATATAGATGCGGAGTGAGGGGCCATGTTTAGCGAGATTGTCGTGCGCCCAGTCAGGGCACAGGTAGGGGTGCTTATCAGCCCTCCAGTTCATCAGCCGCTACGTCCTCAACATGCCCTCCAGCACCAGCAGGTAACAGAGCAGCTAGGGGTAAAGCGCGGGGTCAAGGGGGACCCAGCCAATTTTATGCTTTGAGTGTGTCGCCTTGGGGCGCACCGGCTCTTTTTGTCGTAAAGAAAGATCGCTTTGGATATGTACTGATTATCGGCAGCTCAACAAGGTCACCATTAAGAATAAGTATCCATTGCCTCAGATAAATGATTTGTTCGACCAGTTGCAAGGTGCTAAGTTCTTCTCAAAAATAGATTTACGGTCCGGGTATCACCAGTTAAAGATCAGGGAACAGGATATTCCTAACACTGCCTTTAGGACTCATTATGGGCACTTTGAATTTCTCGTAATGTCTTTTGGGCTAACCAACTCCCCAACAAATTTTATGGATCTTATGAATCGGGTTTTCAAACTGTTTCTCGACTCCTTTGTGATTGTCTTCATTGACGATAATCTTGTTTACTCGCGGAGTCAGGAGGATCATGCTAATCACCTCAAGGCAGTTCTGCAGATTCTTCATCAGCATCGATTGTATGCAAAGTTTTCAAAATGTGAGTTTTGGCTAGAATCAGTCACCTTTTTGGGCCATGTTGCTTCCAGGTAGGGGATTCAGGTTGATCCCCAAAAGATTGCAGCGATAAAGGATTGGCCTAGGCCAACGACCGCGAAAGAGATTCACAGTTTCTTGGGTTTGGCTGGGTATTATCAGAGGTTCGTGGAGGGATTCTCTACCCTCGCCTCCCCATTGACTAAGCTGACGCAGAAGGCAGTTAAGTTCCAGTGGTCCGATGTTTGTGAAAAGAGTTTTCAGGAATTGAAATTGAGATTGACTACGACACCAGTGTTGACCTTGCCAGAAGGTTCGGAAGGGTTTGTGGTGTATTGTGATGCTTCAAGGGTTGGTTTGGGGTGTGTATTGATGCAATGTGGTAAGGTAATAGCATATGCTTCTAGGTAGCTCAAGAATCACGATAACAATTACCCGACGCATGATTTGGAGCTCGCGCCGGTTGTGTTTGCATTGAAAATATGGCGGCATTATCTTTGTGGGTTCCATGTGGACGTGTTCACAAACCACAAGAGTCTTCAATACTTATTCAATCAGAAGGAGTTAAACTTAAGGTAGCGGAGGTGGTTAGAGTTGCTCAAGGATTATGATATGAATATTTTGTACCATCCGGGAAAGGCGAATGTGGTAGCCGATGCTCTTAGTCGGAAATCCATGGGTAGCTTGGCTCATTTGGAAGCAGATCATAGGCCTTTGGCTCAAGAGGTTTATCAGTTGGCTAGTCTGGGGGTCTGTCTTTCGACCTTAGACGACGGGGATGTCGTGGTGTGTAATGGAGCATAATCTTCGTTTGTAGCAGAAGTCAAGGGAAAGCAATTCAGGGATCCGGATTTGGCACAATTAAGGGAAGAAATTTTGAATCACAAGACTTCAACATTCTCACTCGGCAATGATGATGGTGTCCTGCGGTGTCAAGAGAGGCTATGTTTTCCAGATATGGATGATCTTCAGGAAAGGGTGATGGCAGAGGCTCACAACTCCAGGTATTCAGTACACCCAGGTTCTACGAAGATGTATCATGATATCAAAGAGATTTATTGGTGGAATGGTTGAAGAGGGGTTTGGCGGACTTTGTGGCTAGGTGTCCGACTTGACAGCAAGTGAAGGCCGAGCATCAAAGGCTCGGTGGATTGATGCAGCTTATGGAAATACCGATGTGGAAATGGGAGATGATCAATATGGACTTTGTGGTGGGGTTACCTCGCACTCCACGTAGGTTCGACTCGATTTGGTACTCACAAAACCGGTGCATATTTTGCCAGTCAAGTCCACCGATACTGCAGAACAGTACGCTCAGTTGTATATCAAAGAAATAGTCAGGCTCCATGGCACTCCAGTTTCTATTATTTCGGATCGAGGGGCCCAGCTCACAACTAACTTTTGGAAAAAAAATCTAGCAAGGTTTGGGTACTCAGGTAAATCTCAGCACAACGTTCCATCCACAAACTGATGGGTAGGCAGAGCGGACTATTCAGACGCTTGAAGATATGTTGCGGTCTTATGTATTAGATTTCAAGGGTATCTGCGATGAACACTTGCCGCTTACAGAATTTGCTTATAATAACAGTTTCCATGCTAGTATTCAGATGGCCCCATTTGAGGCATTGTACGGAAGGAGGTATAGGTCTCCGATTGGATGGTTTGAGGTTGGAAAGGCGGAACTGCTAGGACCAGATCTTGTGCACCAAGCTATGAAAAAAGTTGAAGTCATTCAGGAGAGGATGAAAACTGCTCAGAGTCGTCAGAAATCCTATGCGGACGTTCATCGTAGAGAATTGTAGTTTCAAGTAGATGATTGGGTATTCTTGAAGTCGTCTCCCATGAAGGGAGTAATGCGGTTTGGGAAGAAAAGAAAATTGAGCCCTAGGTATGCCGGGCCGTATCAGATTTCTCAAAGGATAGGACAGGTAGCTTATAGGCTGGAATTTCCCCCTGAAATGTCATTAGTGCACCCGGTGTTCCATGTGTCTATGTTGAAGAAAGTGGTTGGAGATCCATCAGCTATCGTGTCAGTTGAGACTATTGAGGTTAATGAAGAATTATCGTATGAAGAGGTTCCGATTGCTATTCTTGATAGGCAAGTCCGTAGATTGAGGAATAAGAGATTGCTTCTGTTAAAGCATTATGGTGGAGTCAACAAGCCGAAGAAGCCACGTGGGAAGCGGAAAATGAAATGAAAGAGAAATATCCCCACTTGTTTGAATAAGTTCGGTAGTGGTTTTGAAAGTTATCATTCCTAAGAAAGTATATATTGTGTTAAATTTTGTGCAAGAACACTTCACTCTCCTAATTTCCCTACTATTATGACTTCACAAACTTTGTGCCGTAAATGTATATATTGTTGTGAATAGCTGAATTATGTGCAACTCATTGTAATAGTTGAATTATGAGCAAATTTGTGGAGTTAACCGAACTATGTGAGGCTTGTGAATTAATTGAATTACATGTAGCTTGTTGAAAGGACCGGGTTATGTGCAAGTTGGTAGAGTAATTGATAATGTGTGGAATTGGTTAAACATGTGTTTCGGGGGCTCTCTGACAGGTAGATTGGGCCTAATTACAAAGGAACTCAGGCAAAATTTTCAGAAAATATCGGAGTTAGTAAAAATTTGGGGGTTGGTTTATTTTGTGTTTTCCTACTCTAGTGACTCCCCGACCCTCATTCGAGGACGAATGATTTTAAGTGGGGGATAATGTAAAGACCCGTAAGATTTCATGGCTAAAAATAATGCCTAAATAGGTCCCTGTGTTGTTATAACTGTAGAAATTCTTAAAACGGACCCTTTTTGAGTAAAAAGAACCCCAGGACTTAAAAGATAAAATTTTCCAAATTTGCACAGGTCTGCGGTCCACTATGCGATCGCAGATCAGGTATGCAGACTGCATAGTGGTCGCATACCTGGACAGTTTGCTATCCATTTTGAGGACAACTATGCGGCCTAGAATGCTATTGCATTTCAAGAATGTGGGCGGCATAGTTGTCACATTCTTGCACCTTGACTTTTGCGAAGGGAGTTATGCGACGCACTATGCGATCGCATAACAGGTATGCGGACCGCATAGTGGTCGCATACATGGGCAGTCTACTTTTCTTTTTGGCCCATTTGAGGGTCAATTATGCAACAGAAATGCGGACCGCATAGCAGGAATGCGATCAAATTCCTTACAGCATTTCTGCTTCGGGACTGTTAAATTTCTACTTTCATACCCAACCCCCAGTTCATTAAAACACCTCCCCCTTTCATTTTAAGCTCATTTTCTAATAAATTAGAGAGAGGAAAGAGTGGGTTCTAGAGAGAGAGAGAGAGAGAGTCCAACTTCATCCAATTTGTTCCTCCAACACTACTCAGACCTGGAATTGATCAAGTAGGATACAATTTTCTTTACTACAAGAGGTAAGCTTCTACCCCATCAACCTAAATTTTTAGATTTTTGTTAAAATGAAACATAGTTAGGGGAATTCATGAAGATAAGGGTAGGAGCGTTGCATGTATGTAACCAACTAATCATAATCTAGTAAAAGGAAATGGGTTAGAGTAAACTTTCATTAAAAAGAGGCCATTTAATCTAAAAGAATAGTTAGTGTTTGATAGAATGACCAAGTGAGTTCAAGACATGATCATTGTTTCTGATTCTAAGTTAAATTATGTCACATTGTGAACTAGATTGATGGTTCTAGAAGGTCCTGTGAATTGTGGTAGAAATTAAGGAAAAATCCCAAATCAAGGTATGTATGGCTAACTTTAATCTTTGTAAGGTTACCTTGTTGGTGTCCGAGTACATGGTATGAAATTCTTGCTTGAGCATATGTGAATTGTTTGTCCTGCTGTGTCGAGTTGTATGAATTCATTCTCTTATTTTCTTAAGTCAATTACCATGCTAATTGAGATTATGAAGGGTGACTCTTTGTGCTTATCCTACCATGTGTAAAGCTCGTTAAATGTTGAATACATTAGTATGAGAGGATGTGCTGTAAAATGAAAGAAATGATAATGAAATAAAGTGTTGAATGTATCCAAGTGCTAAATGTTGTGTAGTAAATAATGAAAGTAAATATGGGCTGATTTTATTGAGTTAAATGATTGTGGAAACACCATATATGAATTTCTGATTGGTAAGGATCATTGTGCCTTGATTTCACATAGTTATTAGTTGATATGAACATATGTTCTTCATGATAAAGACCCTTGTGATATAATTGTTGGTGATTGTTGTTATGAAACGGGAACGTACGGTGGGATCAGGTTGCGCGCCGCAACACGAAGTAATAAGGGTGGAGAGGTAATAATGGTGACATGAGAATGTACGGTGGGATCGGGTTGCGCGCTGTAACACGAAGTAATAAGGGTGGATAGGTAATAAGGGTGAGATGAGAATGTACGGTGGGATCGGGTTGCGCGCTGTAACACGAAGTAATAAGGGTGGATAGGTAATAAGGGTGAGATGAGAATGTACGGTGGGATCGGGTTGCGCTCCGCAACAGATGGAAAATTGAAACAAGTAATTGTGAAGTCTTCATTGTGGTTTCCTATATACTTGTGTGGTACTTGTGTGGTTACCCTAATTTCTTTCTAATTGTGTATTGTTTGATTCTACTTGTAATAAACTTGGTTCATACATGCTAGTACTATACAATGGTACTAACGTCCCTTTTGCCGGGGGCGCTACATCTTTTATATAGATGTAGATGGTTCCACTGCAGGTAGCTCAGACCGCCGATAGTGGTGTTTCCCCTTCGTACCTTCAGCAGATCCGGTAAGCCCCATTTCCTCTCGAGGCCGTGTGTAGTCTACATCATCATTTTTGTATATCTTATGTATTTTAAGGTATAGTCATAGCCTTATTACCGGCAAGTATTGCGTAAACCCTTAATACTCTTAGAGGATCCGTAGACATGATGTGGGCGTATATATGTATTTTGGGTAGTAACTGTACGTGTTCGGAATCATGGTCCGTATTGGAAAGTTATGTATGTATTGTGTATGTTTTGGGAATCAATTGTTGAAATGCTAAAAGAGAAACGAACTTAAGTTTGTAAACCCACGCTTAAATCCTAAGTTGTTATTTCATATGGAATATGGTGCATCGTATATACAGGGGAAATGCGTTGGGTAGGAAAGGCAATCCAGGTCCGCTTGACCGGGTTCACCCGGTTAGGTGCCGGTATCGTCCCTCGATTTTGGGGCGTGACAACTGAAGTGATGAGCTCACTTCATTAAGCCCAAGATGTCATCTTCCTAGAGGCCTAGTTTGGTGCCACATGTCAAATGACGTGACATGCCAAGTCAAGCGGAAGAGCCAATAGGATCATGCCACGTGTCAAAATGACAAAGCATGCCAAGTCACATTAAAAGGCTAATGGAATTACGCCACATTTGCAAGTGACATGTTCTGACCAATCAAATGCGGCCATGTCACTCTTCAATTTGATTGGTCGGAAAGAGTTTTTTCTTATCATAACTCCTCCCTTCCACAACTATAAATATGGGTCTTCATAACCCAGAAAAGGGACCAAAAGTTATAACAAGAAGCAAAAGAGAGCTCGTGGATCAAACGCCACAAATTTCTCTATAAGTTTCAAGCTTCAAGAAATCAAGTTCAAGTTCAAGTTCAAGAAATCAAGTTCAAGCTCAAGAACGAAGAACAAGTCAAGATTCAAGGAGTACGAGTTCAAATCAAAGTTCGTGCTAGTTGAATTCAAGATCATTGTTCGTGGAAACAAATATAGATTCAAGATCAAACTCAAAGGCCCTTGAATTTATTTATTATTGAAAAGAAAAATCAGAGGATTCATAGAGATTTACACTCAATTATTCGAAATTAAATACTACGATTGTTGCGATATTTTACGATCCTGATTTTATTTTCTCGACGCAATTTATTATCTACAAATTCTAGCACGCCCAGTGGGACGATCTCTACCTCTCATCTCTTCAGTTACCAAATTTCAAGAACAACGAAATGGCTTCCAAGAAAATCAACTCCAATTCAACTTCTGCCAAGGCTGCTAATTCCAGGTTCTATGCTGATGTGGAAAACATACTCGAAGTTACCTTTGGAAGCTTTGGACCAGTTACGTGGAGAAAAGAAAGATTGTTAGGACAACAAGCACCCCAAGTGCCATCCGCATCTACCCCTATTTTTGGATCTTCATCCTTAAAAAGATCAAGATCTTCCACAAATGCATCCGAAGGAGGAAGCGATGTTGCTGAAAAGATCAAGAAAACTCTTGCTCTGCTTGACCTCTCCGGATCCAAGCACTCTGCTGTGAAGGAAGATGATGATGCTTCAAGTGATGGATCCTCCCCAGTTACATCACATAGCGTGAGCCAATCAAGGATCAATCTGTGTGAAAATCTATGCTACTCTCCATCATCCATGACAATCATGCAAGCCATGGTGACAAACACTTCATCTGTGGAGGAGCAGTTGGCAAACTTGACGGAAGCAATCGCTGGTCTGACCAAGTACATGCAAAATCAAGATGCTAGAATCGACAAGCTAACAGATAGGGTGGGAATCTTGATGGAAGAATAATTCACCCATGCACCTGGAAAACTCCCAGAAGTTCAAGAGATTGATCCTGTCACGACCCAAAAATCTCACCTCGGGCGTCGTGATGGCACTTAGTCTCTAAGACTAGTTAAGACGATTACAATTACATTTCAAACCTTTTTTTTAATTAAATAGGTAATCAAAACTAACAACAGAAACAAATATGGAAATCTCCCAAGACTGGTAGTATTGAGTCACGAACTCTAACTGAACACATAGAATGATCACGAGGACCGAATATACAATACTGTTTGATTAAAAATTAACAGTACAATGAAATGAAAAGACTCCAAGGGACTACGACGACCAAGCGCTCTGCCTTGAATCCTTACGATCCCACTCTAATTCTGTCCGAGTTCGATATCTCCAATTCCTGGCTCTGCACAAAAATGTGCATAAGTGTAGTATAAGTACACCACGGTCGGTACCCAGTAAGTATCAGGACTAACCTCAGTGGAGTAGGGACGAGGTACAATTGATGCGTGGCTAGAATTCATGATTTTAAGCATTATATACCTTGCATTTTATGTGCTT